>WNGS01004749.1:40565-52379 GCA_020271785.1 Procambarus virginalis
TATATATATATATATATATATATATATATATATATATATATATAAATAATAATGCGCTATCCGGGAAGGAGAGGGTGCACTCAGTGGGCAGCCAAGCGTCATCACATCTAGGTATGGCGCATGTCGCACCTGACACACAGCCTCTTTTCAGCCAAGAAGGTGAACACCCAAGAGGAAACTGTCGAGTGTGTGACAGACGGTTTCGTCTCAATCAAGATGGAACTGTCTGCTATCATTCTGTCAACTCAAGTGATTGCCTATGGGCTAGGTGCCCGCCCCGGGACAGTGACGATGCACAACCTGCTGCAGGAGCGAGGAACAATACCTCCCTCAACTTCATTTCAGCAGATAAGCTGCTTGAAGCAGTCAAAATGATGTCCACCAGGACCTTGCCCCACATCCCCAAGGCTGCCCGTCACCAAGCAGCAGCCAAACTCACCAGTCTGCTGACAAAGGTCAACAATCGTCCCAGAACCACTGGATCATGGCACAATCTCCTTCTATTTGGGAATGCATGCCTAGCATTACCACCGAGGAGAGACAAGTCATTAGCAACCTCTGTAATCAGGGCTTTTAATGAATTCCCCAGAGTAGACAACCTGGTGCGCCTCCCTGTTCGTGCCAAGAACACCAGCCGCAGGACGACCAAATATAAGTCACCTGAACTCACAAAATGAGCACATATCACCAGGAAAATAGAAGACAGCAATACTACAGGTGCCATCATAACTAGCAATGACACTATTGCCTCCAGGAATGCCACGACAGCACAGGCTCTACAAGACAACCACCCACACAGAACTCCAGGCAGTAGCAGGGATCCCCAGGAAGAAAATACTGGCATAGAACCCTTGACTGTTTGAGAATCTGAGGTGTACAAAAGCAGCCATGTCTTTCCCAACAGGTTCAGCAGGGGGCTTTACAGGTCTAAGACCCCAGCACATTAAACAAATGCTGAACCCAGTGCTTGGAGATGGTACAAAGGACCTTCTAGTGGAACTTACCAGATTCTCCAATATGTTTGGTTGGCCCTGAGGACATCAGGCCTGCCTTTTATGGAGCAGTACTCTGTGCTCTAAAGAAGGATAGGGAAATCGGGCCCATTGCCATTGGCAACACCCTCCGACGCCTTGTAGCTAAAGCTGCAGTGAGATTATCAGCCAGGAAGCAGCCACCTTGCTGAAACCTAATCAACTCGGATTTGGGATCTCCCTAGGCTGTGAAGCTGCAACACATGCAGCACGGGCATACATTGCTGATCTCCCGGAACAGAAGGCACTAGTAAAGCTTGACTTTAAAAATGCCTTCAATCAAGTCAGAAGAGATGCTGTCCTCAGGGATGTACACAACCATTTCCGTCCCCTTTACCCATTCATCCGAACGTGCTACAGTGGGGAGGTGTCCAACAAGGTGACCCCTTAGCCCCCCTCCTTTTCTGCTTAGCTATCAAAGAGGTCACTGATAGTCTGACAAGCGAACTGAACATCTTGTACTTGGATGATGGCACTCGCTGGAACCCCGGAAACCATTTTGGAGGATATAAGGAAAATCCAGAAGCAAGGAGCAGCCTTGGGCCTCATTCTTAACGCATCCAAATGTGAAATAGTCTCCCGCAACCCAGATATCACTGGACAAATAAAAAATGTTCTTCCAGACATTATCGTTGTCGAGTCAACTGACTGCACCCTCCTGGGTGCCCCCCATTGGCCCACAAGCAATCGAAGAGGTCCTGGATGCAAAAATCACTGATCTAAAGAGAATGCTGGACAGGATTGACAAGATTGATACCCATGATGCTCTCTTCCTCCTCACAAGATGCCTCTCTCTCCCTAAGTTGACCTACTTTCTGAGATGTTCTCCATCCTACAGCAGCCCTAAATTAAATGTGTATGACACCCTTCTGAGGTCCATGCTGGTGAAAGTCCTGAACCTCCCATTGGACAACTCTCAGTGGGAGCAAGCAACCCTCCCTGTAAGACTCGACGGCCTTGGTATCCGCACAGCCTCCCAGATTGCTCTACAAGCCTTCCTTTCCTCCTCCCATGCATCGCACGACCTCGTCAGAGATATCCTACCTGAAACCCTGAGGGATTCAGCAGGAATACACGATCCTGCTTTCACTGAATGTTCAAATCAGTGGGATGCACTTGCAGCCCCAGCACCCATTATAGTCAACAAAATAACAAAATCCGGCTGGGACCACTCACTAGTGGAAACAGTATCTGATGCCGTGCTCAGCGCTGCAACATCAGACAAGGAGAAAGCCCGCCTCAGAGCAGCGAATGCCCCCCATGCAGGAGACTTCTTCCTGGCAGTACCCATGTTGGCAATGGGCATGTGTCTAGATCCAGAATCTCTTCGTGTAGCAGTGGCCCGCCACCTTGGTGCCCCAATTCACACTGAATACAAGTGTATTTGCAACAGGGTGGAAGCAGACCAATATGGACTGCATGAGTTGCATTGCAGAAGCACAAAGGGCTGGCATGCAAGACACAATGAGGTCAATGACATCATAAAGAGAAGCCTTGTCTCAGCTTGGTGCCCAGCAGAGAGAGAACCTCGCATCCTAGGGGGACCAACACCCTAATGACCCCGCACTTTGCCCTGATGGAATCGCTATATACCCTTGGAAAACGGGCAAACTATTGGTTTGGGACTACACATGTGTAACCACCCTGGCTGACACTTTGGTGCTGATCAAGCAGGTGGGGCAGCCAACCACAGGGAAACGGCAAAATCACTCGAGTACAGAGTATCTAGAAGTTATCTTGAGATGATTTCGGGGCTTAGTGTCCCCGCAGCCCGGTCTTCGACCAGGCCTCGTTTTTGTTACACATCAAGTAGATAGTCACACATCAAGTTTTTGTTACATTACAAGTAGATAATTACACTTAGGTAATTACACCCTTTGGGCACTTTTTGTATCAAACCATGTACATCTTGTAACCTTTAAATACATAATAAAGCACAAAAAAAAAGGAAGGGGGTGGTTGGAGAAAAGCACACAAACTGTGTTGGAGGGGACCTAAACATTCCCTCTAATTATTAATGCGTTCTGTGTTGTTTCCTCCGAGGCTATGGGTCCCCCTTCTTCCAGCCAGAGGTGGTACTCCCTTTCCTTTTTAAAAATAATATATATATATATATATATATATATATATATATATATATATATATATATATATATATATATATATATATATATATATATATATATATATATATATATATATATATATATATATATATATATATATGTCGTACCTAGTAGCCAGAACTCACTTCTCAGCCTACTATGCAAGGCCCGATTTGCCTAATAGGCCAAGTTTTCATGAATTAATGATTTTTCGACTACCTAACCTACCTAACCTAACCTAACCTAACTTTTTCGGCTACCTAACCTAACCTAACCTATAAAGATAGGTTAGGTTAGGTAGGGTTACCTTGAGGATACCTTGAGGTGCTTCCGGGGCTTATCGTCCCCGCGGCCCGGTCATCGACCAGGCCTCCTGGTTGCTGGACTGATCAACCAGGCTGTTGGACGCGGCTGCTCGCAGCCTGACGTATGAGTCACAGCCTGGTTGATCAGGTATCCTTTGGAGGTGCTTATCCAGTTCTCTCTTGAACACTGTGAGGGGTTTGCCAGTTATGTCCCTTATGTGTAGTGGAAGCGTGTTGAACAGTCTCGGGCCGCTGATGTTGATAGAGTTCTCTCTCAGAGTACCAGTTGCACCTCTGCTTTTCAACGGGGTATTCTGCACATCCTGCCATGTCTTCTGGTCTCATGTGATGTTATTTCTGTGTGCAGGTTTGGGACCAGCCCCTCTAATATTTTCCACGTGTAAATTATTATGTATCTCTCCCGCCTGCGCTCAAGGGAATACAGATTTAGGCTCTTTAGTCGGTCCCAATAGTTTAGATAGTTGGTTAGGTTCGGTCATATATCTACGTTAATTTTAACTCCAATAAAAAAAAATTGACCTCATACATAATGAAATGGGTAGCTTTATCATTTCATAAGAAAAAAATTAGAGAAAATATATTAATTCAGGAAAACTTGGCTTATTAGGCAAATCGGGCCTTGCATAGTTGGCCAAAAAGTGAGTTCTGGCTACTAGGTACGCATATATATATATATATATATATATATATATATATATATATATATATATATATATATATATATATATATATATATATATATATATATATTAGTATATTTTGGTAGCAGTCTTTCCTGTAGACATATATTATTAAATATGACCGAAAAAGTAAGATTAATAATTCTAACACGAATTTCCTCTATTTCTTATGTTTCTTTTCACTGTCGATGGTAATTGAAAAATCAGTTCTCCAAAATTCATTTTTATTTCTAGTCTGACGCGACACTTGAACGCGTTTCGTAATAACTTATTACATTTTCAAAGACTTTAGTTTACACACACACAACTATAACCTGCAAACACTAAACAGATTTCTTACTATGCTATAATTCAAACGGCTTTTAATTTTATATACCTGCATTTGGGTGAGGTGATATGTTACAACAGCATTGGATGAGGTGAAAACAAACTTTCAACACAGGATAGAATACGAAATATGGGGTAATATTTTGGGTAAAGTTAAAGGGAAAGAATGGAAGTGACTGCAGAGGGCCTATTGGCCCATATTTCTTGATGCTTCTATATTGGTGCGGAGTCTTGAAGTGGGTAGAACATAGTTGTGTATTAATTGGCTGTTGATTACTGGTGTTGACTTCTTAATGTGTAGTGCCTCGCAGATATCAAGTCGCCTGCTATCGCTGTATCTATCGATGATTTCCGTGTTATTTGTTAAGACTTCTCTGGTGATGACCTGGTTGTGGGAAGAGATTATATGTTCCTTAATGGAGCCCTGTTGCTTATGCATCGTTAATCGCCTGGAAAGAGATGTTGTTGTCTTGCCTATATACCGAGTTCTTTAAGGCTTACAGTCCCCAAGTGGGCATTTGAGGGCATAGACGACATTCGTCTGTTTCAAAGCGTTCTGCTTTGTGTCTGGAGAGTTTCTCATGAGTAGGTTGGCAGTTTTCTTGGTTTTATAGTAAATCGTCAATTGTATCTCCTGATTTTTGTCTGTAGGAATAACGTTTCTATTAACAATATCTTTCAGGAACCTTTCCTCCGTTTTATGAGCTGTGGAAAAGAAGTTCCTGTAAAAGTCTAATAGGGGGTACAGGTGTTGTGTTAGTTCTCTCTTCAGAGGTTGCATGGCGTTTCACCTTCCTTCTTATGATGTCTTCAACGAAACCATTGGAGAAGCCGTTCTTGACTAGGACTTGCCTTACCCTACAGAGTTCTTCATCGACTTGCTTCCATCCTGAGCTGTGGCTGAGAGCACGGTCGACATAAGCGTTAAAAACGTACAGGAGGAGTGTTGTTAACGCTTATGTCGACCTAAGGAGGGGGGTGGTTTCATCCCGGAGGGGTCGTGCCAAGGTTCGGAGTTCCGCTCGTCGAGGTACGCCTCTGGCACCATGTTCGGGGCCAGCGCCACCTTCGGAACCATCTGTCTGGCTGGCGCCATGATTGATCTGTGCTCAGGTCGGGTTCTTGTAAGGGGCACTGGCCTTTTCACAATTCGCCCCATTGATGGGGCGATGGGGGAAAGAGGCTTGCTTTGATCGCTCACACCTGATCACATGATTTGTGGGCGTTTCATGTCGCTTCCTATGGCCTGTGGTGGTGTTGGTTGGCCCCCTCCTCCTTCAGAAGGTTCGGGGTTGGTGGGGGCAGGTTCCACTCCTGCGCTCTGTTAGGTCATCTCGGAGTGGGTGCACTTAGGCGTAGTCGAAACGACGATGTCCCTCAGGCGAGTTTTCCGCCTGTTACCGGTTCTGAGACGGGACTGTGTGGACCTGCAGTTCATTCTGGGCTTGTACCGTCTGAACCCCTGGGTTTCTTGTCCCTCCTTTCGGATGACCACTCTGTCCCAGGCCCGGCTTCTGTTGGAGCGGGATGCTTGGAGGGTGTCCCTGGACCTCAAGGACACGTATTGGCACGTCTATTCATCCGGGGTTCAGGGACTGGCTCAGGTTTGTTGTGGGGTGTCAAGGTTATTTATTGCTTTTGTTGTCTTCCATTCAGGTTGAACCTAACTGCTCGTGTGTTCTAGTGCCTGACTCGGCTCGTCGTGGCCCGTCCGTGTCTCTTAGGTGTTCGGGTGTTGGCCTGCCTTGACGACTGGCTGATCTGGGCAATCACCCATGGCGCATGCGCAGGACACACGAGGTCCGGGCTGCACCACATGACTCCCGGGAAGGGTGCCAACAAGGAATACATAATGTCAAGACTAAGGACAGAAAGAGGCGACAATGAAAATTGGAAATGGCATCGAAAGATGAGAAAAAGAGCGGAGGAGCACCAATGAGTCCCAGAAAGGGCTGGAGGGAAGCCCCCCCTCCCCCTCGGAAGGCGACAGACGTTCCAAGAATGCATTTCATAGAACGACTCGAACCTTCGAGAACCTAGAGCAACAAGCAAAAAATCAGAGGTACAGAAGCACCCAATAGGATCCGTGACCCATGGTCATGCAGGACCCGAGACGACAAAAGGAATGCGGCATGATGCAGAACACAGGCCCTAGAGAAGGTGGGAAAGTGGAGAAATTGCCAGACAGAAGGACGGGGCCGACGGACCCGATGGGACACAGAACCGAACCCAGGGAGGGGCTGACGTCCAAAGTCAACTCATACGCAGAGGGGGGAAAGGAAAACCCCTTTCAGTGAAACAGTAAGCCCAGGTCAAAAGGTCGGAAAAACCAGGCTGGGTCCGCAAGTCAGCCCCTCCCCAACCCTGGTAACCACCACGTCAGGCTCAGGGACGAGTCGTCCTCCAAAGTCCCAGCCTGACGAGATAAAGTTGGGGTGGCCAAAAGAGCAGGAGGAGAGCGGGCCTACTGGTCAGACCCCGGAGCTATGGCTGGAGGAACTGACGCGAACGCCTCCGACACAACCCCGGAAAGGGCAACCCCCTGAAAACTGCCAGAGTCTCAAACCTCGAAGCCCTGCCCTGACCCCGAAGTCCTCAGATGCCCAGGAGCTGGAAGCATGGGGTATGGGGGGGGGGGACCCGAAGGATCCACAGCAGGGAAAGAACGAGGGGGAGCGGTCTGAACCAAGGCCGACGCGACCAAAACTCAAGCCCAGGTCCCGAGAAGCAAAACGGGACAGCCTCGGGTTATCTTGAGATGATTTTGGGGCTTAGTGTCCCCGCGGCCCGGTCCTCGACCAGGCCTCCACCCCCAGGAAGCAGCTCGTGACAGTTGACTAACTCCCAGGTTCCTATTTACTGCTAGGTAACAGGGGCATC
This sequence comes from Procambarus virginalis, assembly GCA_020271785.1. Classification (NCBI taxonomy): domain Eukaryota; kingdom Metazoa; phylum Arthropoda; class Malacostraca; order Decapoda; family Cambaridae; genus Procambarus; species Procambarus virginalis. The sequence goes on from WNGS01004749.1 coordinate 47,915, forward strand.
AAGGTGATAGAAACTCTGCCCATTGTTTCTCGCCGGCGCCTGGGATCGAACCCAGGACCACAGGATCACGTGCCCCGTGTTCTGTCCGCTCAGCCACCGACTCCCTCCCTCTCACTCCATCCCTCCCTCAGTCACTGTCCTTACCTGGGACATCCGGGTAAGCAACCAAACTAGCGCTTTGCAACAACCAATCAGCAACGTGCGAGCCGCCTGCACCCAAACAATGGCATCAACAGATAGGGTGATCAGAATCACAAACAAGGAACAAAGCTTGCAGGAATCAGGGTTGAATGTGTCATAGACCTAACAGGCAGCACGACGGAGGCAAAAATAATGAGCGTCGCCCCGAGACGAGGGGACAGAGCAACCCTCAAACTCGCACAACGCAAGAGGGGATGCAGGGGTCTCACCCAGTGGACCTGAGTGCCCCCGTGGAGTTTTCCAGGGCCCCCTAGACTGGGTCTGTTAAGGGTTATCCCAGACAGGGTACTGCTAACCGGGCGGCCCAAACCACCAAGCAAACTGCTAAAAGTTGAACTCACGGTACGTGTCCACTCACGAGCGCAAAGCAGGGGATGCCACCACACAAACAACCCTAATATAAGGGAAGGGAGAACACAAGGCCGACCTCCCCACCAGGCAAAAAAGAAAAAGAAAAGAAAAAACCTCGCAAGAGGACAACGTACCCGAAGAGAACAGAGCTGGCCGCTGTTAAAAGATGAAAATTAGCTATGCAGTGCCCCACGCCCCACCAGTGCAATAATTACCACTTGCCCCAAGGAAAACAAGGGCGGAACCCCCCCCCCCCCTCCCCACACACTCAGGGCGGCCAAGCAGCGAAAGGCCAATAGAGGTAGACCCAAGTGACATGTGGAAGAGAACCCCAAGCCCCAAGGGTGGTACTTACAGAGCACTTAGGGAATGTGACCCTAAGCACATGCAGCCCGAGTACCTGAGAATATTACTCCCAGCTCGCACGACAACCGTAAGAGCAGTACTAAAAACTAGTAACAGCACTGAGAGAAGACTGGAGCTGGAGCCACACGATTATGCACGATCCCATCAGCCGAGGAACTGGGGTGCCCCCTCGCGGGGAGTGGGGGAGCTGCGCAGACATGCGGCGCGACTCGTGTGATGTCATGCTTGTTTTCTCATTTTTCTTTTGGTGAGTTCTATCCACTCATTTGACGATTTTCGTTGTTAACCAGAATAGGGGTTTGTTTTGTGGCACTTACTTTTCTGGATGCCTGTCCCGGTCGATGGCAGATATAAAATGCTCCAAATCACACGTGCATTGCCAACGACTGCCTCTCTGGGCTGATCCTAGATACAATTAAACCCTTCTTCTTCGAAGCATCCCTTTGTGTCCTTAAGAAGGATGGAGGAGTCAGACCCATTGCCGTGGGTAACACACATCAGCGCCTTGTTGCTAGGGCAGCCGTCAGAAAAATTAGCATAGCAACTGCAACGATGCACTGACCCCATCAACTGGGTTTTGGTGTCCCCCATGGCTGTGAAGACTTTATATAGACTCATGTAGCATGAGCCTATATTAAGCACCTCCCAGAAAATAAGGCATTAAATAAATTAGACTTTAAAAATGCCTTCAAGCAGGTAAAAAGGAATGTACTCACCTAATTGTGCTTGCGGGGGTTGAGCTCTGGCTCTTTGGTCCCGCCTCTCAACCGTCAATCAACTGGTGTACAGATTCCTGAGCCTACTGGGCTCTATCATATCTACATTTGAAACTGTGTATGGAGTCAGCCTCCACCACATCACTTCCTAGTGCATTCCATTTTCTAACTACTCTGACACTGAAAAAGTTCTTTCTAATGTCTCTGTGGCTCATTTGGGTACTCGGCTTCCACCTGTGTCCCCTTGTTCGCGTCCCTCCAGTGTTGAATAGTTCATCCTTGCTTACCCGGTCGATTCCCCTGAGGATTTTGTAGGTTGTGATCATGTCCCCCCTTACTCTTCTGTCTTCCAGTGTCGTAAGGTGCATTTCCCGCAGCCTTTCCTCATAACTCATGCCTCTTAGTTCTGGGACTAGTCTAGTAGCATACCTTTGGACTTTTTCCAGCTTCGTCTTGTGTTTGACAAGGTACAGGCTCCATGCTGGGGCCGCATACTCCAGGATTGGTCTTACATATGATGTGTACAAGATTCTGAATGATTCCTTACACAAGTTCCTGAACGCCGTTCTGATGTTAGCCAGCCTCGCATATGCCGCAGACGTTATTCTTTTTATGTGGGCTTCAGGAGACGGGTTTGGTGTGATATCAACTCCTAGATCTTTCTCTCTGTCTGTTTCATTAAGTACTTTATCTCCTATTCTGTATCCTGTGTCTGGCCTCCTGTTTCCACTGCCTGGTTTCATTACTTTGCATTTACTCGGGTTGAACTTCAACAGCCATTTATTTGTTGGACCATTCACTCAGTCTGTCTAGGTCATCTTGTAGCCTCCTACTATCATCCTCTGTTTCAATCCTCCTCATAATTTTTGCATCTTCAGCAAACATTGAGAGGAACGAATCTATACCCACTGGGAGATAATTTACATATACCAGAAACAGTATAGGTCCAAGGACTGACCCCTGCGGGACTCCACTTGTAACGTCTCGTCAATCTGAGACCTCACCCCTCACACAGACTCGTTGTCTCCTGTTGCTCAGGTACTCCTCTATCCACCGGAGTACCTTCCCTTTCACTCCAGCCTGCATCTCCAACTTTCGCACTAGCCTCTTGTGTGGCACTGTATCAAAGGCTTTCTGACAATCCAAAAATATGCAGTCTGCCACCCTTCTCTTTCTTGCTTTATTTTTGTTGCCTGGTCGTAGAATTCAAGTAACCCTGTGAGGCAGGACCTGCCATCCCTGAACCCATGTTGATGCTGTGTTACAAAGTTCCTTCGCTCCAGATGCTCCACTAGTTTTTTTCGCACAATCTTCTCCATCAGCTTGCATGGTTTGCAGGTTAGGGACACAGGCCTGTAGTTCAGTGCCTCCTGTCTATCCCCTTTCTTGTATATCGGGACTACGTTGGCTGCTTTCCAAATATCTGGCAGTTCCCCTGTTGCCAGTGATTTGTTATACACTATGGAGAGTGGTAAGCACAGTTCTCCTGCTCCTTCCTTTAGAACCCAAGGGGAGATTCCATCTGGGCCTATAGCCTTTGTCACATCCAACTCTAGTAAACACTTCCTTACTTCCCCGCTGGTAATCTCAAACTCTTCCAGTGGTTCCTGGTTAGCTATTCCCACACGTACCTCTGGAATTTCTCCTTGCTCTAAGGTGAAGACCTCCTGGAATTTCTTTTTCAATTCCTCACACACTTCCTTGTCATTTGTAGTGAATCCTTCTGCCCCTATCTTTAATTTCATAACCTGTTCCTTTACTGTTGTTTTTCTCCTGATGTGGCTATGCAACAATTTAGGCCGAGTCTTTGCCTTGCTTGCGATGTCATTTTCGTATTGTCTTTTTGCCTCTCTTCTCATCCTGACATATTCATTCCTGGCTTTCTGGTACCTTTCTCTGCTCTCCAGTGTCCTGTTATTCCTATAGTTTCTCCATGCCCTTTTACTTTGCTGCTTAGCTAGCCTACATCTCTGATTAAACCATGGGTTTCTCATTTTCATTTCTCTGTTTTCCTTTTGGACTGGGACAAACTTGTTTGCTGCGTCCTTGCACTTCTGTGTGATGTAATCCATCATATCTTGGGCCGTCTTTCCCCTGAGCTCTGTTTCCCATGCTATATCTGTTAGGAATTTTCTTATCCCTCATAGTTTCCCTTTCGGTATGCTAACCTTTTGGTTTCAGTATCCCTCCTCGAGTTCAATAACCCTTCTTCAATCAAGTACTCAAACACCAGTACACTGTGGTCGCTCATTCCTACTGGGTCCTCAAAACCGATTTTTCTTATGTCGGAGTCGTTCAGAGTGAAGACTAGGTCGAGTCTCGCTGGTTCGTCATTGCCTCTCATCCTTGTGGGTTCTCCGACATGCTGGGTTAAAAAGTTTCTTGTCACCACCTCCAATAGTTTGGCTCTCCACGTATCCTCGCCTCCATGCGGTTCCTTGTTCTCCCAGTCAATCCTTCCGTGATTGAAGTCGCCCATGATGATCAGGTGGGATCTATTTCTACAGGAAGCAGAGGCTGCCCTCTCAATTATAATGTTAACTGCCATGTTGTTGTTTTCATACTCTTGACTGGGTCTTCTGTCATTTGTTGGAGGGTTGTATATTACTGCTACTACTACTATTCTTGGTCCTCCCATTGTTATGGTGCCTGCTATATAGTCTCTGAACTCCTCACAGCCCGGGATGGCCATCTCCTTAAAACTCCATTCCTTTCTCAGGGGAGGAGGCCACTCCGCCTCCTCCCCTACCTTCCCTCTCTTTCCTTATTACTGTGTACTCCTGGGGAAACACGGCATTCGTTATGATTCCAGAGAGTTTTGTTTCAGTGAG
>WNGS01004749.1:53379-71682 GCA_020271785.1 Procambarus virginalis
CCTGGAAGATGATCTAAGGGCAGCGAAGGTGGAGATAAGATGCCTAAAGGGAGACTCTTCCACAATACCAGACACACACCGTACCTCAGGGAGTGGAATGCTACTGCGTGGACGAGGACCACCACCCCCAGTAACGCTATGGGGGGCTGTGGGGGGAAATGCTTAAAAAGCGAGCCCTTGAAGCGTAGGTCGTGCGAAGTTAAGGAAGTTTTGCATGGAAAGATGGCCTCCTCTCAGGTAAGCATGTCTAGATGTACTCGCCAGCGGATAGACTGAGAAAAGGCAGCTGAGTAGTGAGCAGGGCGATTAAAGAGCAAAGCAGGACCAGACCAAAGGAGCGGAGATGACAAGGATAAAAATCATTGTTAAAGAGATCCGTTAAAGAGGTAAGGATGGAGGGAGTCTGTATCTAAAAATGCTGGAATAAGGGTTTTCAGGCTTGAAAGTACGACTAAAAGGACAGAGACCCGCATGATAATGGTGGTTTTCATGAGCGAAATGGCGAAAGAGGAACTGTTAGAAAAAACGTGCTGTCTAGCAAATGTACAGAAGTTCAAAAAACTGTTCCTGCACATGGATATGACAAGGGAAGAGAGGAGGCGGATAGCAGACGCAAGGAAGGAGCTCAGGGAGAGTAAAAGGAATCGGGGAGCCACAACCCGTCCCTACACTCTCTGAGGGGAACCTGGGGGGAGGAACACCTCCTCAGATCAGTCGCAACAGCAACAAGGGATTTCGGGCAACCACCTCCCACATCCTACCCAATAGACAACCAACCTGCCCCCATCCCCTGTCAGGCCACCACATAAGTACCCACCTAGGGCATCCACCTCCCCCCACCCACCCTCTCTCCCTCCCTCACCCCTCTCCCCCCAGTCCCCCAAGCCCCTCCCTTTACTGCCCACATGCCGTTCCTGTTCTCTCCCGGATCTCCTCTCACAGCACCATCCTCCGCTTCTTCCCCTCAATCCCACCCTAAGCCCCCCCACCTCTCCCCACCCCACCCTAGAGTCTTCGCCCTCCCCCCCTACTCCCCTTGAAACCGACTCCCTCTCCTGTCCTCAACCATCCTACAGCCCTCCGTTGTTTCCCTCCACGCCAGCCCAAGCCCTCCGACACGCTTTTCTGTTCCCCCCCCCCCCCTTACAAGCCCCCCCCATCTCCCCTATCCCCAAAGCCCTCTCCCTCCCCCCATGCTTCCCCCCAACCCCCCTCTTCGCACCCCCAGCCAGACCCTCACCCCTCCTCCCTCCCCAACTCGCCTACCCCCTTCACCTCTCGCCCCCCTACCATTCCCTCGTACCCCTCTCCTCATCCTCCCCCCTTACCCTCACCCTCGTACAGCCCACCCACCTTACCCTCCCACACCACTCCCCCACGCCCTCAGCCCTCCCTCCTCCACCACTCTCCCTGTGCCAGGTCCCTCCCAGCTCCCACTCACCGCAGACCCCACAGGTCCACCCAAGAGGAGAAGCAGAAGAAAGTAAGTTTCAGGGTAATGTACTAAAACATAGATGGGATCACAAGCAAGACAAGTGACCTATAGGGAGAACAGATGCACAGGACGGTACACTGATGTAATTGGAGCAACTGCACGAGAAGCAAAACTCTCTGGAATTATAACGAATGCCGTTTTTCCCCAGGAGTACACAGCTAATAAGGAAGCGATGGGAAGGTAGGGGAGGAGGCGGAGTGGGCTCCTCCCCCTGGAGCAACGGAATGGAGGTTGTAAGGAAATGGTCCAGTCGGGCCGCTGTGAGGAGTTCAGAGACTATATCCGAGGCACCAGAACAATGGTGAGGACCTAAGTAATAGTAGTGTAGTAGCGAAGTAATATAACACCTCCAACGACTAACGAGTCAGAAGACCCAGTCCAAGAGTATGAATAGAACAACAACATGCAGTTTAACATGATAATGGAGAGGGCAAGCCGTCCTCTTGCTTCCTGGCAGAAATAGATCTACCACTGATCATCATGGGCGAACTTTCAATCACTGAAAGGATTGACTGGGGAGAAAACATTGGCTACTGTCTCCCTCATTACCTCAGTCCTTCACTGAATTCATTCCGCATTTGCTGGAGTACTTCCTTCATCCAGGCTTCCTGTTCCACCCCATCCTCTGAATTTGTTCCGGCCGCGGTTGTCATCCTGCATTTGTCACCCCGAGTTCGTGTCCTTTCCATGTTTTTCCTATGAGAGAGGGAGAGTGGGGGGGGGGGGAGAGAGACTTTATATAGGCTCATGTAGCATGAGCCTATATTAAGCACCTCCCGGAAAATAAGGCATTAAATAAATTAATTTTAAAAATGCCTTCAAGCAGGTAAAAAGGGATGTGGTACTGGAAGCAATGCGAACAAGCTTTCCTTGTCTACCTCCCTTCATTTCAGCAGGGGTAGTAGGGAATCGACAGTGTTGTTAGGGGAACATGAAGTTGTTTCCGCAGGAAACAATAGGAGATCTACAGCTAGTGAAATCTAAGGGAGAGGAGTTAGGCCTCACCCTAAACCCATCAAAGTGTGAAATCATCTCATCTAGCCAACCAATCATAGATGCAGTACAAATCATATTGCCAGGAGCCCCAGTGATCGCTCCCATCAACAGTGTACTACTAGGGGCACCTCTGGGCTCGAGCGCCATTGAGGTAGTCCTCGAAGAAAAAGCTAAATGACCTGAGGAGGATGGAGGGAAAAATAGGGGCTTTGGATGCTCATGATGCTTTGTACCTTCTTACAAGGTACCTGGCTTTGCACAGACTTACCTTATTTCCTAACGGGTGCTACTCCTTCGACGGCCCAAAATTAACGGAATATGACTCGCTCATAAAGTCATTAACTATGAAAGTGTTAAACCCCTCCCTGCAAGATGACCAGTTGGGGGTATAGGTATTCGCTAGGCGACACAGTTAGCATTGCCGTCATTCTAATCCTAGACCAGTGCTACAAGTGATTTAGTGAATGAAATACTACCAAAAATACCTAAGGAACTTCATTAGGATTCATGATCCCAAATTTTGCGGAAGGAGGTGGTCAGTGGGAGACACTTGCCAACTCGCACCCTCGACCAACTTTTCCAAATGATGGCAAACAGGCCAAATGGGATAGCCCCATAGTGGAGATCATCATCACAGCATTGCTGGAGGCAGCTTCTTGGAAGGACAGAGCGAGTCTTCTAGCTGTGCAAGCCCCGCATGCCGGAGGCTTCCTGTTGGCAGTCCCTAATTCCACCTTGGGCACCTGCCAGGATCATCGGGCCCTAAGTATTGGTGTTGGCCTGAGCTTTGCCGCCCCTATCTCCACCGAACACCGGTGTATTTGCGGCCATGCACGGGCAGACCAATACGGCAGCCATGGTCTCATCTGTCGTAAGACCCAGGGAAAGATTGCCAGACATGAAGCAGTCAATGACATCAAGAGAAGTTTGGCTACAGCTGGATGTCCAGCACAAATGGAAGCTCAGTTGTGCAGACCTGACAACAGCCAAAAATGCCCAGATGGAGTCACCCTGCAGCCATGGAGGGAAGGTAAACAGGTCGTATGGGATTACACGTGTGCGTCTACATTGGCTGATACCTATCTACCTTACTGCACAGTTGAGGGAGGTGGGGCGGCCACCTTCAGGGAGACCCAGAAAACCAACAAGTACAGAGACCTAGAACATTGTTACAGGTTCGTGCCGATAGGCTTTGAGACTTTGGGCGCCTGGGGTAAATATGCAATTAAGTTCTTAAAGGAGGTGGGCAGACACACTGAAGCCAAAACAGCTTGGGTTTGGCATTCCCCAAGGGTGTGAGGCAGCGGCTCATGCAGCTAGAGCCTACATTGCCAACATTACAGATGAAAAAGCCCTGATAAAATTGGATTCCAAAAATGCTTTCAATATGGTAAAAAAGGATGCAGTACTCAGTGCGGTTCATCACATTTTTCCTTCCCTCTACCTGTTTGGAAACTCAATGTTGCAGCAAGAATCTAACTCTGTTATTCGGGGAACATGAAATTGAATGACAAGGTGGTGTCTAACAGGGTGACCCCCTTGCTCCTTTTCTTTCTGAATAGTCATCAAGGAAGTCACTGACAACCTGTCTAGTAAGCTCAACATTTTGGTTTTGAACGATGGTACTCTAGCTGGCTCCCCAGACTCCCTCCTGGAGGACATAAGAATATTTCAGGATCAAAGAGCAAGTCTAGGCCTCACCCTGAACTCTTCCAAGTGCGAAATAACCTCCACCAACCAGCACATATTAGAGTGAATAAAGATTGTTTTGCCTGATATTCATATAACTAACCTTGAGGACAGCATACACCTAGGAGCACCTCTTCGAGGGAACGCCATTGACAAAGTCCTTGGTAAGAAGATCACTGACTTGGAGAGGATGGATGAGAGGATTGAAGACATTGATGCTCATGATGCACTTTACTTCATCACCAGATGCTTGTCCCTCCCCCAGGCTGACCTACTTTCTTAGATGTTTGCCATTTTTCAATAGTAGTAAATTAGAAGAGTACGACAGCCTGCTGAAATCAGTGCTAGAAAAAGCTCTCAACCTTTATCTCAGCGACTCGAAATGGAAACAAGCCTCCCTTCCTGTTAGACACGGGGTGTCGGCATTTGCACAGCAACACAAATTGCTGTACTAGCATTTCTGTCTTCTTCAGTGGCATCTGACAACCAGGTGAAGGAAATCCTACCTGCGTAACTGGATCAACAGGCATGTGTACATCAGTACATGATCCCAGCTTTACGGTCTGTACCACAAATTGGGTCCCTCCTGCAGAACCAGCACCCCAAACACCAGCTTATGGAGCTCACAATCCAGCTGGGATCACAATTCTCAACCAAGCAGCTGCGACATGTCTGCAGTTCCCCTTGCAGGTGACTTCCTATTAGCAACCCCAATGGCACGCGTCTCACACTCCAGGCTCACCGAATTGCTGTTGCTCTCCCCTTGCTGCCCTTATCCACACCGAATACAGGTGTATTTGCGGCAAGGCAGTCGCCGACAGGTACGTACGGCATGGTCTTCGCTGTCAAAGGACAGGAGGTTGGCATGCAAGACAGGACGAGGTTAATGACATTATTAAGAGAAGCATTACCTCTGATGAGGTAATGCTTATCAGCATTACCTCATCAGAGGCTCATCAGAGTTACCCCGCAACTCTGATGAGCCTGTCGGTCGCCCAGACGGGATTACGGTGAAACTCTTGGAAGAATGGTAGACAGTTGGTCTACACTTGTGTTTCAACTTTGGCCAACACCTATGTTGATTTCAGTGCTGCACAGGCAGGCAGTGTTGCCAATCACTGGGAAGCAACAAAGTTGTGTAAATACAGAGATCTTGATTACCACTACAATTTTGTCCCCATTGCCTCAGACACACTTGGTGCCTGGAGTAAAAGCACTGCTAGTTTTTTGAAGGAGCTGGATTCCAAGCTAATTGAAACTAGAGACCCTAGAGCCATCAGTTTCCCCTTTCAGCGGCATAGTGTGGCAATCCACAGAGGGAACGCTCACTGCATCCATGGTTTCTGCCTGCCATCTGAGGAGCTGGAGGAACTCTACAACCTGTGACAAGTAGCCTTGTACCCTGCATGTAACCACTAAACCACTATTTTAACCCTTTTTGTGAAATTGTAAAATATATATATATATATATATATATATATATATATATATATATATATATATATATATATATATATATATATATATATATGTCGTACCTAGTAGCCAGAACACACTTCTCAGCCTACTATGCAAGGCCCGATTTGCCTAATAAGCCAAGTTTTCCTGAATTAATATATTTTCTCAAATTTTTTTCTTATGAAATGATAAACCTACCCATTTCATTATGTATGAGGTAAATTTTTTTTTATTTGAGTTAAAATTAACGTAGATATATGACCGAACCTAACCAACCCTACCTAACCTAACCTAACCTATCTTTATAGGTTAGGTTACGTTAGGTAGCCGAAAAAGTTAGGTTAGGTAGGTTAGGTAGGTTAGGTAGTCGAAAAACAATTAATTCATGAAAACTTGGCTTATTAGGCAAATTGGGCCTTGCATAGTAGGCTCAGAAGTGCGTTCTGGCTACTAGGTACGACATATATATATATATATATATATATATATATATATATATATATATATATATATATATATATATATATATATATATATATAATATACATACATACACAGAGCACCACTTGGTTTCCGAACCCCTTGGGGACGAGACGCGTCGGTTAACATGTAAGTTCGTATACGAGAAATGGAGGAAAAAAGTGGAAAAAATCTAGGGGAAAATCGACAGGTTCATAGCGTAAATGCGACCGTATTTTGTTTGTACTCGCCAATAATTGAAGTCCTGATCTGCTTATGTTGATTGATGTTGATGAAGCATAGTTATTTACATGGAAGAGGTGGTGGTGGATGTTGATGGTGTTGGGTTGACTGAAGTTGTTGGGTTGACTGGGTCAACATGCGATGAGTCAGGTGCAGGTGATGCAGTGCGAGCTTTCTTGGAAGCCATTGCAAAAGACTCTGTAATTGACATTTGTTTCATTCCCTTGGATCTTGTTTTTAAAAACTTCATATACAAATTGTACTGACTCATCATGTCCTTAATTTCAAACTCGCTGTTACTCGTGTCCATAAATGCCAGAATTTCTTCAAAATTTTTCTGAATTTTTTCCATATTACAATTTTCCTTTAACGTTTCTTCATCCTCTTCCTCTTCCTCTCCATCTTCTTCATTGCACTCTTCAGGCTTTTTTGCTGCACATACTAATTCTATAATTTCATCATTAGTCATGTTTCGATTGTTTGGGGCTTCATCAAAATCTATCCATCTATCTATGTCATCTTCTATTATTTCAGTCACTAGTTCTGCTCTAAGCTCAGGGGACTTAATCCCCTTGACATAGGCTAGGAGTTCCTCTCTTAATTTTTTCTTCTCGCTAACTTTCTTCACCGCAAATCCTTCAAAATCTGCCTCGTCATCTTCCTCAGGAAACAGACGTGATGTGGGCCAAAGTTTTTTCCAACCATTTCTTAGTGTTGTCTGCTTTACCTCATCCCATGCACTAGCAATTGTCCAGATAGCTGACTTTATTGTGAAGACTTTATAAAAGTCCTTAAGTGTTCCAAGCTGATTATTAAGACGTCTGGCAAACATCCTCTTGTAGTAGTGTTTAAGGTTCTTAATTATTCCTTGATCCATGGGTTGGATCACTGAAGTTGTATTGGGTGGCAAGAACGTTCCAATAATATTGCCATTTACTAGCTCATCACCTCGTGGATGCTTTGAACTGTTATCTAGCAGCAGCACAACTTTGCTGTTTTGCAGGAGACCAACACTTTTCAGGTGCTCCTTCACCTCGGGTACAAAGTTCTTATTAAACCACTCGACAAATATTACTCGAGACATCCACGCACTTGGCTGGTCCTTATAAATCACAGGGAGGTACCTGGCTGACTTTAAAGCCCTGGGGTTTTTACTAATTCCAATCACAAGTAATTTTAATTTGTGCGTGCCAGCTGCATTTGTACAGCACAACAAAGAAATTATCTGTTTGTTCTGTTTATAACCACCTGAAAGAGCGTCCTCACCACTATGAGCCATCGTTTCTGTGGGAAGCATACGCCAGTACAAACCTGTCTCATCAGCATTATAAATTTGCTCTGGAGATAAATTTTGTTCCGCACCATCTCCGCAAATTTACTTACATACTCATCAGCACCAACAATATCAGCAGATTGTCTTTCACCGTGCACTTTAATGAACCTAATGCCATGACGGGTTTTAAAACTTCTGAGCCATCCACCACTGTATACACACTGTATACACGCCTTTTCCACGAGCAGCCAGCCTGCCACTGGCTTCTTCGTCACCTCACGTCTCTGTTTGTACCACTCCCACACTGCGTTATCAACACTCTCCACCTTTGCTTTACTTACTATCTTTCTATTTCGTATTGCTTTATCACTTTCACTTCTAGAGAAATTGTAAAAAATGATAAGTTTAACCTTCAGAAGATCAAAAACAGTACTTTTACTAATGCCATATTCAGCGCACACGACACTTCTCGGGACACCACTCTCCACCTTCTTAATTATTTCAACTTTCTTTTCAAATGTCATCACTGACCTCTTTCTTTTACGTAACCCGCTTGTAGATGTTTTCACTGACACAATGCGTGCATTTGGAGTCGACATGGTGCACGGATGTTCCTTGATTGTGCTGATATGTAAAACAAAGTCACGGAATGAACACTCCAGTCTCGTGACAAATTCAAACAATGGGAACAATAGGCCGTGAGTCTGTGACGTCACAGGGTAGCAGGCGGCGCTCGACATGGTCAGTGAGCAAAGTAAACCATCTCCCACCCACCCACCCACCCACCACCACGGGCCGGCACGACGCTTGGCTGACCGCTTCCTTACCCGAACTTGGTTCGTGTAGGACAACCCCAACCCCGCCCGGCGTGAAGCTTGGCGGACTACTTCCTACCCGATCTTAGTTCGTGTAACGTGACTCCCCAACCCCAATCGGGAAACTAGAAGTTTCGGATAACTAAAGTTCGGGAACCAAGTGATGCTGTGTGTGTGTGTGTGTGTGTTATATATATATATATATATATATATATATATATATATATATATATATATATATATATATATATATATATATATATATATATATATATATATATATATATATATATATATATATATATATATATATATGCATGCATGCTGACAGAGATGCCACAACTGCTCAAGCCCTAAGGGAAAAATACCCACCCAGGGCTCCAAGGGAGAATGACCTACTACAAGTTGGGGCTACTGGAGCAGAGCCTCTCTGGGTGTCTGAATCTGTGGTCCATAAAGCAACCTTGTTCTTCCCAACATGATCAACAGGTGGGTTTACAAGACTAAAACCTAACCCACATCAAACAAATGCTCAACCCTGCACTGGGTGACATTGCACAGGGCCTCCTGGTGGAACTAACCAGACACTACACAACACAAGACATCCTACACAACACATTGTGTCCTACACAACACATGTCTAGCTGGCAACATACCAGAGACCATAACACCAGTCATTTTTGAAGCATCTCTCTGTGCTCTAAAAAAAAGGATAGAGAGATCAGACCAATAGCTGTGTGCAATTCCCTCCGGCATCTCGTCGTGAAAGCTGCTGCGAAAACAGTTAGCGAGGCAGTGGCCACCATGCTAAAACAGCTCAAGTTCGGTATTCCACAAGGTTGCGAGGCGGCAGCTCATGCAGCTCGAGCTTTCGTTGCTAACATCACAGACGAAAAGGCCCTTATCAAGCTAGATTTAATAAAGCCTTTAATAAAGCTTTAAAAAAGCTTTATTGAATTTTAATAAAGCCATTCCCATCGACTTGAGAATGGTCCAGGACGGACCGAAACGTTGTCGTCCCTTCACCTTCTAGTGTGTGGTCTGGTCAACATACTTCAGCCACATTATTGTGACTCATTGCCTGCAAAGCCTTCAATTTGGTGTGGAGGGATGCTGTACTCCGTGCGGTTCATAGTCATTTCCCTTCCCACTACCCTTTTGTACATTCATGCTACAGTATGGATTTAAAGCTGCTTTTTGGCAAATATGAAATTGACTCGCGAGAAGGCGTCCAACAGGGTGACCCCCTTCCTCCTCTCTTTTTCTGCTTAGTCATTAAACATGTCACAGAAGTCCTGTCCAGCGAGCTTAACATCTGTTTCTTGGATGATGGTACCCTAGCTAGTTCCCAAAACTCCCTCCTGGAGGACATCAGAAAATCCAGGAGCAAGGTGCAGCAGTTTTAGGTCTCACCCTGAACCCTTCTATGTGTGAAATAATATGTTCCACCCAGGGCATTGTAGAGAGAATAGAGGGTGTTCTGCCAAATATCCATAAAACTAAACCTGAAGACAGCACACTCCTAGGAGCTCCCCTGGGGCTGAAAGCCATCGATGAGGTCCTTGATAAGAAAATTGCCGACCTTAAGAGGATGGATGGGAGGATTGAGGATATTGATGCTCATGATGCACTCTACCTCATCACCAGATGCCTGTCCCTCCCCAGGTTAACCTTCTTTCTGAGGTGTTCTATCCTACAGTAGCCAAAAAGTAGGTTAGTATGACCTGTTACTGAAATCAATGCTAGAAAAAGCCCTCAACCTCTCTCTTGATGACCTATAGTGGAAACAAGCCTCTGTTCCAGTAAGACTTGGGGGCCTCGGAGTTAGAACAACAACACAAATTGCTGTACCAGCCTTCCTGTCCTCCTCAGCATCCGATGACCTTGTGAAGGAAATTCTACTTGCCTATTTACATCAGCTGGCAGGCGTACATGATCCCAATTTTATACGCTATGCCACTGAATGGGCCTCTCGTGCAGGCCTATTACCTCAACCCTTCACTGCCATCCTCAAAAGCCCTCAAGCAATCCAGCTGGGATGGCCCCATTGTAGACCAAGTTGCTGCAGAGTGCCTGGGTGCTGCAACAACACGACATTGCTCGCCTCACAGCATAGCAGCCCCACATGCAGGGGATTTCCTGTTAGCAACCCCAATGTCGGCAACTGGCACACGTCTCTCACCACACGCTCGCACGTAAATTCGGTACACAGGGTCTTCCAGATCGAAAAACATACTGTCTTTCTGATATTATATAATTTTTCTCCAGGTGTTCTATCCATTTAGTTTTAATTATTTTTTCCAATATTTTGACTAATACACTTGTCAAAGATACAGGTCTATAATTGAGGAGGTCTTCCCTGCTGCCACTTTTGTAGATTTGTGGTCACTCCTTGCTGCTGTTTGACTCAGCATACCAACTTAGTGGTTCTTTATGGTAAGTGTAGATACTTACATATAACATGTACATATAGTGTAATAACAGCAAAAGGAGTGTTGGGAAAAGTCATTTTGGTGAGGGAGGTGGCAACATCTGCATGACTTGTCATGCTGTATGAGGGTGGTCACTTTGCTCTTTGTGCACTCTACCAGCTTAGATGATCAGTTATGGTGAACAGAAAGTGTCGATACTTATATATAACATCTGTATATAGTGATTAAAGGCAAAAACAATGTGGTGGGAGGAGGATGTGGGCGAGTGAGTAGTTTTGAGGGAGGGAGTGGCATCGAGAGGCTGGCTGGCAGGCAGATGTGATGGTCACTCCTTGTTGCTTTTTCCTCGCAATATCAACTTAGTGGTTTGTTATGGTGACCAAAACATGCAGATACATATATATAACCTGTGTATATAGTGTAATAACCAACAAAGTATTTGTTTATTGTTTTGTAAACATAATAATTGAATCAATAATATGCACACAATAATTTTGAGTACAGCGATGATTCACACATTTTATTATATAAATATATCACACTACACACTATTGAATAATATTACAGCAAAAACAAAGAGAAAATCAATCAGAGACATTGAAATAGTTAGGTACAGTGGCACCTCGGAATACGAGTGTCCCTGTATGCGAGTTTTTCGGAATACGAGCAGGATTTCCTCGGAAAATTTGTCTTGGAAGGCGAGGGTTACCTCGGAACGCAAGTTTGTTGATACGCGTTCAGGCCCTCAGTTTACCATTGTCTCGCGCCCAGTGACTGTCTCACCTCAATTCTTCTCCCAGATTTTCAGTGTTTTGTTGGATTTTTGGTCATTTGACTATACAATTTGTTACTATATATCTTACCATGGGTCCCAAAAAATCTAGTGGTAAGGATCAAAGCCAGAAAGCCCATGTGAGGATGACAATAGAGGAGAAACAAGAGATCATTCGGAAGCATGAGAATGGTACACGTGTTGTTGAACTTTGTAGGCAGTACAACAAAGCCACATCAACAATATGCACTATACTTAAGAAGAAAAATGAGATTATGAGTGCTAAAGTGGCAAAAGGAGTAAGAACAATGACGAAACAAAGACCACAAATACTTGAAGTGGAAAAGTTGTTATTAATTTGGATAGACGACAAGGAATTAAGGGGTGATAGTGTTTCGGAGGCCATCATTTGTGAGAAAGCCAGGTATTGCACGAAGACCTTCTAAAGAAAAGCCCTGCAACGAGTGATGCAGGGACGAAAGAGTTTAAGGCAAGCAGGGGCTGGTTTGAAAAATTTAGAAAAAGAAGTGGTATCCATAGTGTTGCGAGGCATGGGGAGGCAGCCAGCTCAGACAAACCAGCTGCTGAACGATTTATTGAGGAATTTAAAGAGTTTGCAGAGGCTGAGGGATACCTACCGCAACAAGTGTTTAATTGTGACGAAACAGGACTGTTTTGGAAAGAATGCCTAAGAGGACATACATTACCAAGGAGGAAAAATCCTTGCCCGGACACAAGCCCATGAAAGATAGGTTTATGCTTGTGCTGTGTTCNTCAATTCTTCACCCGGATTTTCAGTGTTTTGTTGGATTTTTGGTCATTTGATCATAAAGTTGTTATTATATATCTCACCATGGGTCCCAAGAAAGCCAGTGGTAAGGATCAAGGCAAAAAAGCCCATGTGAGGATGACAATAGAGGAGAAACGAGATCATTCGGAAGCATGAAAATGGTACACGTGTTATTGAACTTTGTAGGCAGTACAACAAAGCCACATCAACAATATGCACTATACTTAAGAAGAAAAATGAGATTATGAGTGCTAAAGTGGCAAAAGGCGTAAGAACAATGACGAAACAAAGACCACAAATACTTGAAGAAGTGGAAAAGTTGTTATTAATTTGGATACACGACAAGGAATTAAGGGGTGATAGTGTTTCGGAGGCCATCATTTGTGAGAAAGCCAGGGTATTGCACGAAGACCTTGTAAAGAAAACCCCTGCAACGAGTGATGCAGATACGAAGAGTTTAAGGCAAGCAGGGGCTGGTTTGAAAAATTTAAAAAAGAGTGGTATCCATAGTGTTACAAGGCATGGGGAGGCAGCCAGCTCAGACAAACCAGCCGCTGAACGATTTATTGAGGAATTTAAAGAGTTTGCAGAGGCTGAGGGATACCTACCGCAACAAGTGTTTAATTGTGACGAAACAGGACTGTTTTGGAAAAGATTGCCTAAGAGGACATACATTACCAAGGAGGAAAAATCCTTGCCCGGACACAAGCCTATGAAAGATAGGTTTACGCTTGTGCTGTGTTCAAATGCGAGTGGCGATTTGAAAATTAAACCCTTGCTAGTGTATCATTCTGAAAATCCAAGGGTTTTCAAACTGTATAAAGTGCAGAAAACTCAAATGTGTGTGATGTGGAAGTCTAATAAAAAAGCATGGGTGACTAGGCTTATTTTTGGAGTGGGTGAATGAAGTGGTGTGCCCTGCCATAGAAAAATATCTGCAGGAGAAACATTTGCCACTAAAGGCCCTGCTTCTCCTCGACAATGCTCCTGCTCATCCTCCAGGCTTGGAAGATGATTTGTTGCCCAGATACAATAAATTCCCCACAGTTAAATTCCTTCCTCCTAACACCACTCCTCTAATTCAGCCTATGGACCAGAAAATCATAGCGAATTTTAAGAAACTTAATGAAAGGGCACTTTTCTGGAAATGTTTTGAAGTGACTGAAGCCACAAACCTCACCCTCAAAGAGTTCTGGAAACACCATTTTAACATTTGTAGTGCTTTAAAACTCGTTGACAAAGCCTGGCAAGAAGTGACTCAAAGAACCCTGATCTCTGGCTGGAGAAAATTGTGGCCTGAATGTGTGAGAGAACTAGACTTTGAGGGGTTTGAGCCTGTAAATGATGCGCCTATTGTTGAGGAAATTGTTACTCTGGCCAGCAAATGGCTTGGAATTGGATGGTGATGATGTGAAGGAGTTGGTGGAAGAACACAACGAAGAACTGACCACCGAAGAACTCCAAGCCCTTCAACAGGAACAGCGAGACAACGCAGCTGATGATTCTCCAGTGGAGGAGGATGAGGCAGTAGCGAGCGTCCCTTCTGGAGAAATTAAGAAGGTGAGTCAGATGTGGGAGAGATTCAAACTTTTATTGAAAAGACTCACCCAGAGAAAGCTGTAGTAGGCCGTTGCCTTAATCTTTTCAATGACAATGTGATGCCTTACTACAGAGACAGCTTGCGAAGAAGGAAAAACAAGCTTCCATGGACAGATTTGTTGTGAGAAAATCGAACAGTGAGCCACAACCAGGACCTAGTGGTACTCAGGCAAAACGTGCCAGAGTGTGCACACCAGAAAGGTCCTCACTGCCTGATGTGATAATGGAAGGGACTCCCCTTCCAAACAGTAACTCCTCTTCCTCCCCCCCCTCCTCACCATCTTCCATACGCCTACAGCATTCAACAACAAGGTAAGTAATAACTTGAACATAGTTATGTAGGTTTATTTAGATGAATTAGGTATAAAACTTAGTTTGATGTGGGGTTTTTGGGGTAGTCAGGAACAGATTAATTCATTTCCCATTATTTCTTATGGGGAAATTAGCTTCGGAATACGAGTTTTCGGAATACGAGCCGTCTCCAGGAATTGATTGAACTCTTAACACTTCGCTCACCCCGCGCGCCACCTCTCAACTGTGCGTAGTGGGTCCCGGCATGTCACGGGAGCGTGCGTTAATTCCGTAAAGTGTATACTCTCTTCAACTTTGTCACCTCAATTCTCGTTCTACGAGATTAAATTTGGTATCATTGTGTTCGCAATAGAATTCTCTACAGCACTAAATGCATATAAACTCCAAAAGCCTGGCTAATTACCCGCAGCAAACAGAGAAAGTGCGAACGAGTTACCCAGGAGCGCGCGAAAGCGATAAAATGTTTTCACTATTTTCACTCTGGTCACCTCAATTTTCGTCCTAGGTCTTTCATTTTCGTCTCAATGGGTTCGCAATAAAATTCTCTAGAGGAACAATAGCATATAAAATAAAAAACCTGGTCACGCTCCAACCGCCGACGAGTTGAAGACGGGCCACGTTAGCTGCGAGTGAGCGCCCAGACGCCTTCCAACTAAACTCCCAATTCCTGCCCACAAATGTTTGTACTATTGTGTGTTGAACATGACATAGGCGTGTAGGGAAGACATAGGCACGCATTTTAAAACCAGTCCCAAAAAAATAGGATAAAAACCTGATTTTTGGCGATTATTTAAATTGGATGACGCAATGCTGCGTCATGCCCGGAAGCACCGCCAGTAAACGGATGACACAATGCTGCGTCATGCCCGAGCGAAAGTATTAAACAGAGGTACCACTGTATAAATATAAACCATAAATACACTAAGTGAACATTTAGCTGCACTTCACCTTTACTGAGGACTTTTGTTGGTTTATGGGAGACGTGAGGAGGGATGGGGGAGCGGTGATGGTGTATGGGGGAGGGTGAGGAGGAGGAATGATACCGACCCGTGCTCGCCTTAAGCGCATTCATATCTGCAACATTGGTTCCAAATTTCCTTCCAAACATTTCACTGCCTCTGTTATGTAGCAGCCAGTCAGAACCGGTCACTTACAGTCACAAGTCAGTCATGCATTTCAAGCATTCACAATTGTGGTAGCAACCCGTTAGGCATTTACAGTCAATCAGGCTTTTACAGTCAGTAAACAAGTTTAATATCAGGCAGTCTGCCTCCTATCTGCCTTCAAATCCAGGGATCCCATCACAATGGTTGTACTCTTCAAGTCACTTGTGTTGTCCCGTCTTGAGTACTGCTCAGTACTCACTTCCCCCTTCAGAGCAGGAGAGATTGCTGAAATAGAGGGAATACAGAGAACATATACGGCACGCATAGACGCAATAAAGCACCTAAATTATTGGGATCGTCTCAAAGCTCTCCAAATGTACTCACTAGAAAGAAGACAAGAGATATCAAATAATATACAACTGGAAGATACTGGAGGGCCAAGTACCAAATCTGCACAGTAAAATAACGACGTACTGGAGTGAACGATATGGAAGAAAATGCAGAATAGAACCAGTGAAGAGCAGAGGTGCCATAGGCACAATCAGAGAACACTGTATAAACATCAGAGGTCCGCGGTTGTTCAACGTCCTCCCAGCAAGCATAAGAATATTGCCGGAACAACCGTGGACATCTTCAAGAGGAAACTAGATTTATTCCTCCAAGGAGTGCCGGACCAACCGGGCTGTGGTGGGTATGTGGGCCTGCGGGCCGCTCCAAGCAACAGCCTAGTGGACCAAACTCTCACAAGTCAAGCCTGGCCTCGGGCGGGCTTGGGGAGTAGAAGAACTCCCAGAACCCCATCAACCAGGTATCAACCAGGTATCTATCTACCAGTTGGTACTAAGGAAGCGTTCTGTATTAATAAGATCCAGATGTGTCTGGGAGGGTACAGCTGGGAGAAGGGGGCGATGTGGGGGACGGAGGTAGTGGGGAGGGTCCAGTGGTGGGATGGGGGTAGTGGGGAGGGTCCAGTGGTGGGATGGGGGTAGTGGGAGGGTCCGTGGTGGGATGGAGGTAGTGGGGAGGGTCCAGTGGTGGGATGGGGGTAGTGGGGAGGGTCCAGTGGTGGGATGGTAGTGTGGAGGGTCCAGTGGTGGGATGGGGGTAGTGGGGAGGGTCCAGTGGTGGGATGGGGTAGTGGGGAGGGTCCAGTGGTGGGATGGAGGTAGTGGGAGGGTCCAGTGGTGGGATGGGGTGTGGGGGGGGTCCAGTGGTGGATGGGGGTAGTGGGGAGGGTCCAGTGTGGGATGGGGGTAGTGGGGAGGGTCCAGTGGGGGATGGGGGTAGTGGGGAGGGTCCAGTGGTGGGATGGGGGTAGTGGGGAGGGTCCAGTGGTGGGATGGGGGTAGTGGGGAGGGTCCAGTGGTGGATGGGGTAGTGGGGAGGGTCCAGTGGTGGGATGGGGGTAGTGGGGAGGGTCCAGTGGTGGGATGGGGGTAGTGGGGAGGGTCCAGTGGGGGATGGGGTAGTGGGGAGGGTCCAGTGTGGGATGGGGGTAGTGGGGAGGGTCCAGTGGTGGGATGGGGGTAGTGGGGAGGGTCCAGTGGTGGGATGGGGTAGTGGGGAGGGTCCAGTGGGGATGGGGGTAGTGGGGAGGGTCCAGTGGTGGGATGGGGTAGTGGGGAGGGTCCAGTGGTGGGATGGGGGTAGTGGGAGGGTCCAGTGGTGGGATGGGGTAGTGGGGAGGGTCCAGTGGTGGGATGGGGTAGTGGGGAGGGTCCAGTGGTGGGATGGGGTAGTGGGGAGGGTCCAGTGGTGGGATGGGGGTAGTGGGGAGGGTCCAGTGGTGGGATGGGGGTAGTGGGGAGGGTCCAGTGGTGGGATGGGGGTAGTGGGGAGGGTCAGTGGTGGGATGGGGGTAGTGGGGAGGGTCCAGTGGTGGGATGGGGGTAGTGGGGAGGGTCCAGTGGTGGGATGGGGGTAGTGGGGAGGGTCCAGTGGTGGGATGGGGGTAGTGGGGAGGGTCCAGTGGTGGGATGGGGTAGTGGGGAGGGTCCAGTGGTGGGATGGGGGTAGTGGGGAGGGTCCAGTGGTGGGATGGGGGTAGTGGGGAGGGTCCAGTGGTGGGATGGGGGTAGTGGGGAGGGTCCAGTGGTGGGATGGGGTAGTGGGGAGGGTCCAGTGGTGGGATGGGGGTAGTGGGAGGGTCCAGTGGTGGGATGGGGGTAGGGGAGGGTCCAGTGGTGGGATGGGGTAGTGGGGAGGGTCCAGTGGTGGATGGGGGTAGTGGGGAGGGTCAGTGGTGGGATGGGGTAGTGGGGAGGGTCCAGTGGTGGGATGGGGGTAGTGGGGAGGGTCCAGTGGTGGGATGGGGGTAGTGGGGAGGGTCCAGTGGTGGGATGGGGGTAGTGGGGAGGGTCCAGTGGTGGGATGGGGTAGTGGGGAGGGTCCAGTGGTGGGATGGGGGTAGTGGGGAGGGTCCAGTGGTGGGATGGGGGTAGTGGGGAGGGTCCAGTGGTGGGATGGGGTATGTGGGGGGGGTCCAGTGGTGGGATGGGGGTAGTGGGGAGGGTCCAGTTGGGGGATGGGGGTAGTGGGGAGGGTCCAGTGGTGGGATGGGGGTAGTGGGGAGGGTCCAGTGGTGGGATGGGGGTAGTTGTGGGAGGGTCCAGTGGTGGGATGGGGGTAGTGGGGAGGGTCCAGTGGTGGGATGGGGTAGTGGGAGGGTCCAGTGGTGGGATGGGGGTAGTGGGAGGGTCCAGTGGTGGGATGGGGGTAGTGGGGAGGGTCCAGTGGTGGGATGGGGTAGTGGGGAGGTCAGTGGTGGGATGGGGGTAGTGGGGAGGGTCGGTGGGGGATGGGGGTAGTGGGGAGGGTCCAGTGGTGGGATGGGGGTAGTGGGGAGGGTCCAGTGGTGGGATGGG
>WNGS01004750.1:0-12464 GCA_020271785.1 Procambarus virginalis
TTAACCCTTAAAGTGCGCCTCACGTCATATGATGTGCTAGGCGTTTTACCAGTAAACTGCGCTTCACATCAAATGACGTATGGTACCGCGCACGATTTGAATGTCCCGCCGGTATCTGGGGTTCCCATACGCTGCCCACGGGCTATAGTAAACAGCGGCCATTTTGAAAAAAATTCCCGCTCACGCTCCGAAGGCCTGGGGCCTCAGTTTAGCGACAGTCACCATGGCGAGCGCACGGTCAAACGCCTCACGGGCACGCACACGCAATCCCTCACCCCAGCAAATAGCCACGAATTATTTTCTGAAGGTGAGGAAAGTGTGTTTGATTTCTGACAACGACGAGGATTATACACAGTTGTCGGGTGATAGTAGCAGCAGCAGTGAGAGTGAGAATTCTCGCCATGCCAAGGCGAGGCCTCTACCCTCACCCTTGCCTCCTCGCCCAGTTTCTACCCCAGTTCTACCACGACCTCACAGTTCCTGTGGATATTATCTGTTTGAGGATGACGAGTCAGAGGGAGGTGACTCCTTTTCTGGGTTTAGTGACTCAGATCACAGTTTTATTGAGCCTGTGGCTGGTACCAGTGGTGTAACTGGGCGAGAAATTGTCGCGTCAGCAGCATCTCGCCCAGCCAGCGCTAAGCTACCGCATGGCACCACATGAGGGACCAAGACCCTCGTGTTTACGTGCATCCACCTCACGTGCACCCACCTCACGTGCATCCACCTCACGTGCATCCACCTCACGTGCACCCACCTCACGTGCACCCACCTCACGTGCACCCACCTCACGTGCACCCACCTCACGTGCACCACCACCTCACCCACCCCCTCCGCATCCACCTCACCAGAACCCACCTTACGTGCACCCACCTCACGTGCACGTAGCCGCCGTGCTTCTCGCAGACGGTGTTCAGCTCCTGGTCGCCGGTATGCATCGCTTCCTCGCCGTCTTTCATCTGCATCTCGCAGGACGCCTGGTGTACTTGAGTGGAGTGATGGTGACGATTTTATTCCTAATATTCCTCACTTTGACGATACAGATGTAGGGATTACAAACCTTTTCCCTAATCAAGGTGAGGACATGGCTGAGATGGAATATTTTACAGCATTCTATGATGAACCACTCATGGAATACATTGTACACCAAACGAACCTGCATGCTGCTTACCTGATTGAGAGGGAAATCACAGAATTTTCACGACTGCAGCGTTGGAAAAATACCACAGTTGCGGAAATGTATGTGTTTTTGGCACTCTGTTTGTTGATGAAGCACTGTCACAAACATGCAATAAGTGACTATTGGAGCAAGGACCATACAGTGCCAACACCTTTATTCGGTAAATATATGTCACGAGACAGGTTTCAGATACTCCTCAGGTGTCTACATTTTGGAAGTGTTCAGGACCGAACACCTGATGATAGACTGTGGCGAGTGAGGCACTACATGAACGATGTTATTGGAAAATTCAGAGATTTTTACGTACCAGCACAGAAGCTGGTGGTTGATGAATCTCTCGTACTTTTCAAGGGACGTGTTCCATTCAAACAGTACATTCCCTCAAAACGAAACCGATTTGGCCTGAAATTTTTGTTCTTTGTGATTGTGAGACAGGATACGTGTTACACATGATTTTGTACTCGGCTAGTGATGTAGACATTCCCGGTAACGACGAACATGGATTCTCGGGTAGTGTAGTGAAGACCATCATGGCTCCGTGGATGAACAAGGGACACATTTTATACACGGATAATTACTATACAAGTCCCTTGCTAGCTCGGTTCTTGCTAGAAAATAGAACCGGATTGGTTGGTACAGTAAAGCCACAACGAAGGGAAATGCCTGTGTTTGACACCGACATTGCAGTTGGTGAGTGTCAGAGAAGGAAATGTGATCAATTCTGTCAGTTCGGTGGAAAGACAAACGAGAGGTGAACTTGTTGACAACAATTCATGATGGAACAATGGTGAACAGTGGGAAAGTGAGCCATAAAACAAACGCACCACTATATAAGCCAGACTGTGTTTTAGACTATAATATCAACATGCGGTTGATTGATAAATCAGACATGATGATTGGCACTGCAGAGTGTGTGCGGAAGACATGTAGGTGGACGAAAAAAGTGTTCTTCCATCTTGTGGACATGAGCATGCTGAACTGTTTCAACATGTACCTTGTGAGGACTGGACGTAAGCCCACTTTCCGTGACTTTGTATTTGATGCTGCAATACAGTTATTAGGAAAGTTTGCAAAAGATGTCCCAGGGATTCAGCGGCCCATCATAAACCCACTGTTGCAGCATGCTGGTACTCCACGCCTCGCTCACACTGAAGGCTTCCTAGCTCACAGACTCGAGTATTTGCCACCAGCTGGGAAGCGTGCAATAGGCCAACGTGATTGCTTGGTGTGTAAAACAACGACACGTAGAGACCAGAAACGGAAGCTTGTACAAACATGGTGTGAAACGTGTGGTATCCCATTATGTGCTGTCAAGTGCTTCAATGACTACCACAGTCTAGAAAACTTCTAAGTGTGCTGCAAAGTGTGTACAGCGTGTGCGAGTGTGTAAATATGTAAACATATAAGCAGTTAGCGTGTGCGTGTGTGTAAATATATAGAAATATAAGCAGAACATACAATATAATAGACTGTAATGACATATTATATTGCCGTAATTGAAAACATATGTGTGCGCCTGTGTATACTCAAATATGCAACAATTATTGATACAAAATATGTTCAAACATTATTTGAAACAAATTTAGTGCAAAATAAATGGATAAAATGCGCCTAGACATTGTAAATAAATAGCGCGAAAATATATTTGTGGCAACTCTGGCTGTTGCGGGACGCCGCGCAACGCCTCTGGGGCGTGTACTGCATGAGCGAACATGCAGAGTGTGACGTCACCCGCAACTTTACGGCTCTATTGCAACAAAAGTAAGTACAATAGAATTTTTTTTTATTTTTCCCGTGATCAGTGAACGAAACTTAACAGATTAGCAAAAAAAAAAAATTTTTTTTTTTTTTCAAAATGACATGCGCCTGTGCGGATAGCAGTATATTAGACCCCGAGCATGTTAAGGGTTAAGGCGTTTTTCGGATGTTCGAATCCCGGATAATCGCGGGGTTACAGTATCTCTTTGTGGCAACTCCGCCTGACAGCTGGCGATCAACAGACCGCCTGGGACGCATGCTGAGTGAGCGCCTGTTTTGTGCCAGACTTCCCTGCCCTATAGTGGCTAATATATTCAACTTACGATTTTTTTATTATTTTTCCCGTGATCAGTGAACACAATTAACAGGTTAGGAAGAATTTTTTTTTTTTTTTTTTTTTTTTTTTTGTATGCGCCTGTGGGTGTCAAATGGTATATAGCTATGCGCCATTTAAGGGTTAACCCTTTAACTGCGTTGCCTCCAAATATGACACCCCTGTGGTGCGCAGGAAATAAATTCTCTAGAAAAAATTCTTTTTTCTTTTTAAAGTGTCAAAAACCCTTCCCTCGGTATGGGTATGTAAAAAAAAAGTCGTAATTGTACTTACTTTGGCTGCTATGGAGTCCGTAAGTTGGGGCGTGACGTCATGATTCCCCGTGCGCCCGTGCTGTAAGCTCCCGGGCGGGGCGCGCGAGTTGCCGCGAATATATTTTCGGTCATTTTTTGCGCACCTTTCTAAATACATTTTCATTGTTTTTACATGGCAATCCAATGTATAATGAACACGTACACTATTATCGCAGTACAACATCCGTACTGTCCGTAGACACTGTGTTACGTGCATCGCAAACAACGTCACTTATCCTGCACAATTTACAATGTATCATGCCTAATATATTTATATTTACACTTTATATACACACTGTACAGTATCACACACTATATACACACATCATAAACACACTCAGTACTCCGCGAGTGTGTGATATGCTGCGAAACAGCCAACGGGGCAGAGTGGCACCTTGCACTCCACGCACCAGGTGCTGATGCATCTTCGTTTTTGTTCTCTGCGGGTAGTGTTCCTGCATACTATACAAGCACGTTTACCCTTCTCCCGTGATGCTGTGCCTGGCATATACTCGAGCATATGTACTTCGAAGTTCTCATTACCCCTCAATCTGTCTGCAGCTGCATGTGGCATTGTTGCTTGCACTCCGCGCGATACAACAGAACCCTCCTTGCCATACTTTACTAGCAGCTGTGACACAACACCAGCACTAAATGTACGTATAGATGGTCTCCTGCCAGATTTTACTAGGTACATATTGTAGCAGTTGAGCACTGCAACATCCATGAGGTGGAAGAAGAATTTTTTCGTCCACTTCACAGACTTGCGCACACACTCCACTCCACCAAGCATCATGTCACACTTATCGACGAGGCGCATGTTCACGTTATAGTCTATGACACAGTCTGGCTTATACACGGTGTTGCGTGTCTGAAAGTGGACTTTCCCACTGTCCAACATGGCACCGGTGTGAATCGTAGTCAGCATATTCACCTCGCGTCTGTCCTTCCACCGCACTGACAGCGTTTTGTCAAACGTCAAATGCCGTCGTCTATGAGGCTGTGAGCGAACCTGTTTGTCTCAGTCACAAGATGCGTCATGAATACATTGTCAAAATATGCCTGAAAATATTCCATGTCTGCCATATCATCACCAGTATATGGGAATAATGGTGTAACACCAAAATCGCTATCATCAAATGTTGGTATTTGAGGGACAAATGTGGTGCAATCCTCCCACACAAGTACACCAGAGGGTTTGGTGTTGGCGCCAACACCACGGCCAACACCACCACGAGCACCATAACTACGGCTATGTGGTCTGCTGCTTCTGCTGGAGCTGCGTGAGGGTATGCTAGGCGCTGAGGCAGATTTACGTACTGTAGGCCTACCACGAATAAATGATGTTGAGGGGCCACTGTCGTTGTTATCCACATGCTGTGAGGCACGCCGCCGCCTGCCACGGCGTGTTGCTGAGGCAGCAAAACCCCGCCTGGTAACACCACCGCTGCTCGTACTCGGGTCGTCTACACTACTCGTATCAGAGCCAATGTCACTGAACCCCGAGAATGATTCGTCACATGTACTATCACTGAATAAACTACTAGCGTCTGGGGACATACATGGTGGTGGTGATAATAACGGTGTTGACCCAGGGCGGCGAGGCAGGCCGGGCGAGGCACGTGTACCATACACACTCGCCGCATCTTCAAATTCCGTCTCCTCCTCACTCGTATCAGATCTCTGAGTAAGGTCTTTCTCTGGATCATAGTCTAGGTCATCATCCAGAGCACCGTCATCATACAAAATGTCGCGTATTTCCTCCTCAGAGAGTCTTTTTCCATGACCGCGGGTCACCGTGGAGCGGGAGCTCGTAGAGGATGCGTCAGACATGGTTGCTGCTGTGAAACTGAGGCTCCCCACGGCCGCAGGGCACGCTGGGATTTTTTTTGAAGATGGCGGACGATCACTGGGGCCCCCACCCACCCACCCATACCATACCCACGTCACCGCACGACAGTTTTGAATGGAACGTGAAAAATAAAAATACCCGGAGGCGCGTTGCGCAAACCAGACGCGAGCCTGCAGGCGTGTTGCGCAGTTTGATGGTTAAGAACAAGAGGTCATAGATTTAATCTAGCTAAACACAGATGCTGAAGAAATATAAGAAAATTCACTTTCGCAAACAGAGTGGTAGACGGTTGGAACAAGTTAGGGGAGAAGGTGGTGGAGGCCAAGACCGTCAGTAGTTTCAAAGCGTTATATGACAAAGAGTGCTGAGAAGACGGGACATCACGAGCGTAGCTCTCATCCTGCAACTTCACTTAGGTAATAACACTTAGGTAATAACCTTCTATGCACCTCGCCATCCTCCAGTAGGGTGGAAGGAATGTTACCTGTAATTAGGGTATGGACATTTGTGCTAATGTGAGGTTGGCTTCTCTCTTTGTCACATGAGTTTGGGGCGAGTGTGTTGTTCATTCACGTGTGTGTCTCTGTGTATATGGCTGTTCACGTACATTCCGTTGCTCGTTTGCTTCCTGGGTCTTCTTCGTTCTTCATATTGCTTATGCTTACCTTACGGATCGGGCATGTCTTCTCGCCAGGGTTGGTTTTTCCCGGCTCAATGGGTTTGGGTTTCTGGTTCCCTGGCAGACATTCCTTTTGGTTCCTTGACAGCCTGGGTTCCGATGCCGCTTGCTTGGTGTCCGCTCCCAGGGATTTTCCCATTGCTCCGCATCTTTTCAATGATCGGTCCGATCCGTGACAGGACTGGTTCAATCTTCTCCTCGGGTCTTCACATCTGGTGATTTTAACAAGTCTCTCACCATCTGTTTGGTGATCAGGTGGCTTCTTTGATGGTGTCCCACTTGCGTGTTTCGTCTTGGTGGCGGTATGGGGTTTTCTGGCAGTCCTTCCTTTTCTTTTTGTCTCTTCGTAGGTGTACTGCACTTTCTGGGGGGAAGGGAACCCCTTTGGCTCCCCGGAGCTTACTAGGCTGATATGCTAATGTCAGACTTTGGCATCAGTCATGTGTATGGAGTTCTGTGGGCCTACTGGGGACCACGAGTCAGAACCTGGCTCCCCTCAGAGAGGCATGGGGAGCAATTGCCTACAGAAACCCCCCATGTGGTTGGAAGCATTCTATGTCGGCTTCTGGCCCGAAGCGTTTTGAATTTTTCGGAGTCAAGGCAGGGTTTAGATGGTCTTGAGTCTTGGGTGGTCTCGGGGGAATGCCTCTTCTGGTGTGGCTACGGAGGCATTCGAGTTCACTCTCCCTGCCAAAGCCTCTGGGTCTGACCAGTGGGCCCCCTTCTGTTCAGCTTTCTCGGCTGCTCCGGCTTTTTCTTCAGGGGCCGGTGCTCTAGGGGGATGACTCGGCCCCGGGTCCCGAGGAGGGGGATCCTGGAGCTGGGGAGTGGCTGACTTGGGGGTTCTGGCCCTGCTGGACCCCACCTGGGTTTTTCTACCCTCGGAGTGGGGCTTATTGTTACAAGGTGTGGGGTTCTCTTTTTTCCCCCTCTACGTTCGAGTTGGATTTGGCGTCTGTCCCTCCCTGGGTTCGGTTCCGTGTTCCCTCTGGTGCGTCGGTTCTGTCTTGCCAGAAGTTTTCAGTTTCCCACATCCAACCATCTGCGGTGCGGGCAACCTTGGAGTCTTACCTCCTGCATGACCTGGATAATGCCTCGGTGATGGATTCACCATCTTTCAGGTTTGGGAATTCGTTCTCTTTCTGGGTCCGTTACAAGGTTCCAGAGTTATCCTGGCTGGCGGATTGTCCTATTTTTGCTTTGGAGGCTAGGCATTCTTTCTGTCGTTCCCGCGCGCTAGAGTGGTGCGAGGTTTCGACGGTGGTTCAGGTTTTCCTGGAGGCGACCTTGAGCACCTCAATGAGTGTTTGTTTGCTCCTGCTCTTCCCCGGATGTTGGCATTCCTCCATGTGAAGGTTCCCCCCCCTTCTTTTGGCTGCGCAGGTGGCCCAGGACTTAACTGCTCGTGGTCTCTTAGTTTCGGCCTTGCGCTTCTTTTCCTTTCTGGAGCTGTCTACGGACTGGCTTGGGGAGGATGTGGGGGCGCTCGGGCCGTTCCAGGGTCCGGTGCCTTGGGCTCGGCGGCGTGCGCGTCGTCTGCCTTGTTGAAGCTGTTTGTGTGGGGATGCTGTTTCCCTGTTCTACACTTCCCATCTCGTGTGTCGGAAGGTGGTGCTTGCCTCCTCCTTGGAATCGGCCTGGGGCCTGGCTCTTAGGATGTCTTCGTCTTTTTGTTCTTTGTTTTTTGAGGATTCTGCCGTGGCACAGTATATTCCGGCTGCTTCAGCCAGTTGCCATCCTATGTCGGCCTTGTTGGTTCTCCGGGGGTCCCGGAGGGGGCCTTCCCAGAGAGGTCATGCCAGGGCTTTGGGGTTCCACTCGTCGTGGTAGGCCTTTGGTGCAAGTTTGGGGTTCGGCTCTGGCTTCAGACCCGCCTTCGTCTGGTCGGCACGGTGCTCGCTCTGTGCAAGGTTCTGGGTCTCGTAAGGGGCGCTGCAGCCCTTTCTTTAACCCCCATTGACGGGGCGATG
Source organism: Procambarus virginalis (assembly GCA_020271785.1). Taxonomy (NCBI): domain Eukaryota; kingdom Metazoa; phylum Arthropoda; class Malacostraca; order Decapoda; family Cambaridae; genus Procambarus; species Procambarus virginalis. The sequence continues at coordinate 8,067 of WNGS01004750.1, forward strand.
GGGAGAAGGCTTGTGCTGTTAGCTCATGCCTGGTCCCACGATTTGTGGCTGTTTTGGGTCGTTTCCTTCAGCTTGCAGTGGCATTGGGTGGCCCCCTCCTCCTTCGGGGGGGAAGGGGGGGGTTCGGGGCTGGCGGGTCAGGCCTCTTCTCCTGCGCTCCGTCGAGTCGTCTTGGAATGGGTTCGCTTGGGTGTCGACGACGCCCAAGACATCGTAACGACGTCATCCCTCAGATGGGTTTCTTGTCTATTTCCAGTGCTGAAACAGGACTGTGCGGACCTGAGGTTCATTCTGGACTTTTCCCGTCTGAACCTCTAGGTTCATTGCCCCTCCTTTCGGATGACTATGCTCTCTCAAATTCGCTCCTGTTGGAGCCGGGTTCTTGGATGGTGTCCTTGGACCTCCGAGACGCCTATTGGCACGTCCTGATTCATCCTGGGTTCATGGACTGGCTCGGTTTTATTGTATGCATCAAGATTACCGCTTTTGTTGTCTCCCATTCGGGTTGAATCTGGCACCTCCCGTGTTCACACGCCTTACACCGGTTGTTATGGCTCGACTGCATATGTTAGGTGTTCGTGTGTTGGCCTACCTTGCTAACTGGCTGGTTTGGGCTCTCAGCCTGTCCAGTTGTCTGCTAGCCAGGGATTTGGTGCTTTCCCAGCTCGCCGGGTTCGAGTTTTTGGTGAACTGGAGGAAGTCCCGTCTGGTTCCCTCCCATGTTCGGTCATGGCTGGGTCTTGTGTGGGACTCTCAGACTGTTTCCTTGTCTCTTCCTCTGGAGTCTCTCCTCCAGCGGTGGTCCCGTTTGTGCCTGTTTCTTGGGGCTCCCGGTTTACTCGGCGGTTGCTCGAGGGTTTGTGTGGGGGCCTAAACTTCGCAATGTTGGTCTACCCGCCTGGTCAGGTTTGGCTTCATTGGCTGTTCTGGTTCCTTCGGGGACGTCCCTTTCGCCTCTTTCGCGATCGCTGGGTTCAACCCCTGGAGGCTTTGTGTCGGCTTTTGCATCGCTGGCTTCCTCTTCTGGATTTTCGGGGTTCAGTGCCATGGCGACCTTGGTGAGCAGTGCTCACCATGCCGGCCAGGGGCGGTGGAGTCTGTCCTTCGTCGAGCTCACAGCACGATGTGGGAGTTCACGGCGGTGTGTTTGCCCTTCGGAGGGTTCAGGTCGCCCGTGGATCAACAATCAGGCTAAATTCAGACTGCTCCCAGGTTGCTCATTGCCTTAACCGAGGGGGTTCGATGCAGTCCTTTGCTTTTTGGTGCTGGTCTCGTTGGGTGACTCATTTGCTGAGTTCTCGGGGTTTGGCTCTCCTGGCTGTTCATATGCGGGGAGTGTCCAACGTCTTGGCCGACGGCCTGTCTCGTTTCGTTCCCCTCCCCACAGAATGAACGGTAGATGTCGACTCCTTCCGTTGGCTCTGCCAGACGTTCGGGCACCCCGAGTTAGACGTCTTCGTGTCGGTGTGGTCAGGGCGCCTGCCCCAGTATGTTGCGCACTTCCCCGATTGCGAGGCCGTCGGGGTCGATGCCTTTCGGCAGGACTGTTCGAGGTGGGGATTCCTGTACCTCTTTCCCCCGGTTCAGCTGTTGCTCCAGGTCCTGACTCGCTTGGAGACCTACCAGGGGAGAGTAGTCCTCTTGACCCCGTGGTGGCCAGCCTAGCCTTGTTTTCGGGTGCTGCTTTCCCAGTGTCCGAACCTGGAGGTTTTCCTGGGGCTCAGCGTCTTCCAACAGATCGGCCCGGTGCGTCACGTGGCTGGTTCTATCTTCTCCTCGAATCTTCGCATATGGTCTTTTTAAGACTTGGGTTTATCATCATCTCTATGGTGATCAGGTGGCTTCTTTGTTGGTGTCCCACCTGCGGGCTTTTTTTGCATCTCGGCAGCAGTATTAAGTCTCTTGGCGGTCCTTTTGGTTCTTTTTACGTCTTCGCCAATGTGCTTTGCTTTCTGTTCAGGTGGTGTTGTCCTTTATCTCTTGGTTGTTCCAGGGACTGTCACATTATGCCTAACACACCGGCTCAGGTGCTCATGTGCCACCTGAGCCGTCCTGGTCTTTGGACAGTGCTCTTTTCTGGGGAGCCTCTACAGCTCCCCGGAGCAATCCATGGCTGATATGGACATTCTAACTATTTTGCATCAGTCGATGTGGGTGGAGTTCTAGCCTACCGGGGACCACGAGCCAGAACCTGGCCCCCTCACAAAGGCACGGGGAGCAATGGCCCATAGAATGCACATGTGATTTGGAGCATTCTATATCTGCCATCGACCGGGACAGGCACCCAGAAAGGTAAGCGCCACAAAACAAACCCCTATTCTGGTTAACAACAAAAATTAACAAACGAGTGGACAGAACTCCCCAAAAGAAAAACGAGCAAACTAGCATGACGTAACACGAGCCGCGCCGCATGTCTGCGCAGCTCCCCCCCTCCCCGGAAGGGGGGAAGGGAGAGCCCCAGACCCCCGAGCCGGCGATCCACACCTCAGTTCCTCGGCTGATGGGATCGTGCATGGTCGTGTGGCTCCAGCTCCAGTCTTGTCTCAGTGCTGTGACTTGTTTTCAGTGCTGCTCTTACAGTGGTCGTGTGAGCTGGGAGTAGTATTCTCAGGTACTCGGGCTGCATGTGCTTAGGGTCACCTTCCCTGAGTGCCCTGTAAGTACCGCCCTTGGGGCTTGGGGTTGCCTTCCACAAGTCACCTTGGGTCTACCTCTGTTGGCTTTTCGCTGCTTGGCGTTTGGCCGCCCTGAGTGTTTGGGGGTTTTACTCCCTTGTTTACCTTGGGGTAAGTGGTAGTTATAGCACTGGTGGGGCGCAGGGTACTGCGTAGCTAGTTTTCTAGCAGATTGTTTGGTAGTTTGGAAAGCCGGTTAGCAGGGCCCTGCCTGGGATAACCCTTAGCAGACCCAGTCTAGGGGCCCTGGGTCTCCTCCATCGGACGCGGGGGCTGTTGGGTCCGATGGAGGAGACCCTTGCGTCCCTTCTCACTGTGTGCGAGTTTGAGGGTTGCTCTGTCCCCTTGTCTCAGGGTGAGTCTCATTGTTTTTGCCTCCATCATGCTGCCTGTTGGGTCGGTGACACATTCGAACCCGAGTCCTGCGAGCTATGTTGCTTGTTTGTGACTCAATTCACCCAGTCTGTTGATGAATTACTTCGGGTGCAGGCAGCTCATGCGTTGCAAGGTAGGTTTAGGTTATTGCAACGTGAGCAGACTCTTGCTTCCCCGGACGCCCCCGCGGCTGCCCCGCTTTGTGTATAGGGACCCGGACTTGGGGGTGTTGGTCGCTTCGGCCTTGGTTCCGTCCGCACCCCCTTGTTCTTCCCCTTTGGTGGTTCATTCTGCCCCTCCCCCCCTACTTCCGGCCCCCAAGCGTCTGAGGGCTTCGGGGTCGGGATGGGGTTTAGAGGTTTCCGAGACTCGGGCAGTTTCGGGGGTCACCCCATTTGGGGGGGCTACAGAGGCATTCGAGTCTGTTCCTCCTGGCGCTGCTCCGGGGTCTGACCAGTCTGACCCTTCTCTTCCGGAGCTTTCGGCTGCCTCGGCTTTTTCTTGTGAGGCCGGGGCGTTGGAGGACGGCTCGGCCCTGCGGCCTGGTGAAGAGGCTCCTGGGTTGGGGAGGAGCTGACTTGGGGGCCTTGGGCTCCATTGGACCCCGCCTGGATTTTCCGTCCTTCTGAGTGGGGCTTACTGTTGCATGGAGTGGGGTTTTCCTTTCCCCCCCTCAGCGTACGAATTGGACTTGGGTTCTGCTCCTCCCCGGGTTTGGTTCCGTGTCCCTGTGGGTTCTTCGGTTCCGTCTTTCCGGAGGTTTTCGGCTTCCCGCATCTCTCCGTCTGAGGTGCGGTCGGCCTTGGCGGCTTCCCTCCTGGGTGACTGTTGCGGTGGTGGATTTGGTGGCGTTACCGCTGACGGACCACCCAACCCACAACTCGACAAATGTTCATATTTCACTAGGAGATCACACTAGGCACTTTTGGCTCTTGGAGAGGGGCTCAACGTCACACGTTTAGGGGATGGCTCCAACACGCTGCCTTGTTGTCACGTGCACACACCCACTCGAGCCGCTGTGACTCCCCACTCTCTCCTCATGAAATATGACCTCCTCAATCCCCTTTGTCTTACTAGACTTCTGTCTTACCCTGTCCACAGCAGTGGTTCCTATTTCTTGCTCTCTCTCTCCTTCTTTACTATTTCCTGGGAAGCCTCACTGGGACAAGTGCAAACACCAGCAAATTTGAATACATTTACTGGACGAAGTACATAACAATACACGCATACATATAATGATAATGATGAATCCTATACTCTGTACTATTAGAATCAGGTTGCACTCCAACACCATCAGAACTCTATCCTCAGCTTGCTAAGTGGTATTCTATCTCTTGGTATTATCTAA
>WNGS01004750.1:13107-25653 GCA_020271785.1 Procambarus virginalis
GACTGAAAAGGCCCACAAATCATGGGACCAAGTGTGGGCAAACAGAGCGAGCTTCCCCCCCTATCGCCCCGTCAACGGGGGCGAACCGTGAAAGAGCCGATGCCCCTTACGAGAACCCAAACGTCGAACAGGGGAACAGTGTGCCGACCAGACAACGTTGGCACCGAAGAGAATGTCGGCTCAGAAACTGTCACCAATTGCCCACCTCGACCAGCGGAACCCGCAACCCTGGCACGACCCGCAACCCTGGCACGAAGGGAAAAAAACGTAAGACCGAAGCCAAATGCCCGCGGGCGCGCAAATCCTCCTCAACCAACGAAGCCGGAAGAAGAGGATCCGGCACGTGAAGCTGCAAAAGGCAACATCTCGAGAAAGTATGGGGGCGAACAAGCACACATTAACCCTTCAATTGCGCATCGCATCATATGATGCTTTGACCGACTTGCAGTAAATTGCGCATCGCATCATATGATGCGTTGGAGTACTACGCAAGATTTAAACGGCCCGCGGATACACGGGGTTCACCACACCTTCATCAGGGCTCTTGTAAACAGACGCCATTTTTAAAAAAATCGTGGGCCAAACTCCCGGGTGTTAGGGGCCTCAGTATCGAGTAAGCTACCAAGCCTGACGCACGCAGCATGAGCTCACAGCACTTCTGTTCAGCTTGTGACCACAGCATCGCCTAAAAATGCCATAATATACTTGTTCATGCTATTATGTAGCGATAATATTATTACAGAAGACCCCTGACTGTGATAAAACTGACCATGGGTCTGATAATAAGAGGATTGTGATGATATTTAGCACTGTGCTCCATTGAGGGAGGAGTAATGCTGTGGGAGGGAGGGTGGTGGCATTGTTATCTGTCTGTGTGTGGCCACCTTTTATTGACTGCACTCACCATACGAGCTTAGTGGTTCGCTATGGTGAACACAAATGTAGATACTTATATATAACGTGCGTATAGAGGGTATAAACAGCAAGAGTAGGAGGTTGGGAGCCGCCATTTTGGTGAGAGAGGAGCGTCATCTGCAGGAATTATCGTGTTGTTTACTGGTGACCACGATGGTCTTTGGGCACCATACCAGTTTACTTGTACAAGTATGGTGAATAAAACCGGTAGATATTTATATATAATGTGTGTATATAGCGTAATAACACCACAAGCAGTATTGTTGGAGGAGAAATATTAGTGCGTCTGGCCTTGAGGGCGGCAGGCATCAGCTGATTGTGAGGTCCTACGTCTTTCTGCCTTTACTCACCATACAAGCTTAGATGTACAGTTATGGTGAACAAAACATGTAAATACTTATATATAACGTCTGTATATAAAAGCAAAAACAGAGTGGTCAGTGGAAAATGGTGGCAAGTCAGGTGAGGTGAGGGAGTGGCAGCCAGTGGCGGGCTGCCACTGCCTGCCACTGCCACTGCCACTCAGCATGCCAACTTAGTGGTTCGTTATGGTGAACACGAATGTAGATACTTATATATAGCGTCTGTATATAGTGAATAAAAGCAAAAACAGTATTGTGGGCGGAGAATGTGGGTGAGTCAGATGACTTGAGGGAGGGCGTGAGTGGCTGGCTGGTACACGGCGGTCACTCCTCGTTACTTTTTGATTCATAATAGCAACTTAGTGGTTCGTTATGGTGAACAAAACATGCAGATTCTTATATATAACCTGTGTATATAGTGTAACAACGATAAAGTATTTGTTCACTGTTTGATGAACATAATTGAATCAACAATAAGCACACCATATTTTTGAGTACAGCGATGATTCACTCATTTCATTATATAAATATATCACACTACACACTATGAATAATATTACAGCAAAAACTACACGAAAATCAATCAGAGACATTGAAATAATTAGCAATATCTCTTTGTGGCAACTCCGGCTGACAGCTGGCGATCAACAGACCGCCTGGGACGCATGCTGAGTGAGCGCCTGTTTGTGCCAGACTTCCCTGCCCTATAGCGGCCAATATATTCAACTTACGATTTTTTTTATTATTTTTCCCGTGATCAGTGAACACAAATTAACAGGTTAGGAAGAATTTTTTTTTTTTTTTTTTTTGTATGCGCCTGTGGGTGTCAAATGGTATATAGCTATGCGCCATTTAACCCTCAAACCGCGCATATCATATATAAATGATATCAGTGACAAAACCGAAACCGCGCTCATCATTTATAAATGATATCGTGTCTAGCGCTATAATTCAAATGGCCCGCGTGGGATAGGGGTAGTCATTGGCGAGCCTAGACCGAACGTAAACAAACCCCGCCTGGGAAAAAAATCCAGCGTGGGTCCTCTTTGTGTACAGAGCTCAGTTACCCGGCGGACACCATGGCGAGCGCATCACGTTCCGACGACCGACCCCGCCCAGCGAGACGTTCCTCGAGACCTCTGACCGAGGACGAAATTACTCGTAGTTTGTTCCCGGATGGTGATGAGTCTGATATAGACGACTCAGACTTTGATCATGACTACACACAGCCCTCAGAGGTGGATACAACCGACGACGAGTGTGAACATGCTGGCTCCACCAGGGTAAGGCCTAGCATCTCGCCCATGCCTCCTCGCCCTCACTCGACCCCAATTTGTGCGAGACCACACAGATCATGTGCTCCCTTGCAAGATATTGATGTTTTGCTCGACGATTCTGAAGAAGGTGAATCGTTTTCCGGTTTTAGTGACTTAGAATCGGAAAATAGTGTCGCTAGTGCCAGTGGAGGAGTGTGTGGTGTTGCCAAGCGACAATTTGTCGCGTCAGCAGCATCTGGCCAAGCCATGCGGCACCGCATGGCACCACATGAACAAAGACCCTCAACATCGAGGAATTTTCCATCACCGTCCATGCCCGCCCCTACTGTTCCTAGACCTGCTTCAGCTCCTGGTACACGGTTTCCTCGCCGTGGTGCCGCTATTGGCTCTAGAAAGACACCCGGTGTTTTTGTGTGGAGTGATGGGACAGATTTTGTTCCACAAATTCCTGTTTTTGATAATTCGGATGTTGGAATTACAGATATTTTCCCTGATAAAGGTGCAGATATGTGTGAAATGGACTATTTTACTGCATATTTTGATGAGCCGCTAATGGAACATCTTGTTCAGGAGACGAACAAATATGCGAGTGATCTCATTGGTGAGGAGGAGTTATCTGATTTTTCACGTTTGCAGCGATGGAAAGATACGACTGTAGGTGAAATGTATGTGTTTTTGGCACTGTGTATGTTGATGAAACATTGTGTCAAACACGTAATCGACCATTACTGGAGTAAAGACCATACTGTTCCCACACCAATGTTCGGTAAATATATGTCTCGAGACCGATTTGCGATAATCCTCAGGTGTCTTCACTTTGCAAATGATGAAGACAGGAATGATGATGATAGGCTTTGGAAGGTAAGGCACGTACTGAATGAACTTATCGGAAAGTACAGGGATTTCTACGTACCAGCTCAAAAGCTTGTGATTGACGAATCCCTTGTGCTTTTCAAAGGACGTCTTGCCTTCAAGCAGTATATTCCATCCAAACGCCACCGATTTGGATTGAAATTCTTTGTACTCTGTGACTGTGAAACAGGAATTGTGTTACATATGATAATGTATACGGGTACAAATGTAGACATTCCTGCTAATGACCAACATGGCTTCTCAGGTAGTGTTGTGAAGTCACTGCTTGCGCCATATCTGAACAAGGGCCACATATTATACACAGATAACTATTATACCAGTCCCTTGCTAACTAGGTTCTTGCTTGATAATAGAACTGGAGTGTGTGGCACAGTGAAGGCAAAACGAAGGGAAATGCCAGTGTTTCCAGGTGCTATGCAGGTTGGTGATTGCGAGCTCAGAAAAACAGGTGGAATACTTTCAGTGCGGTGGAAAGACAGGCGTGAAGTGAACATGTTGACCACCATTCATGCTGGAACAATGCTGGACAGTGGCAAGGTGAACAGAACCACCAGAGAAATAATCTATAAGCCAGATTGTGTCTTGGACTATAACATCAACATGCGTTTGGTGGATAAATGTGATATGATGGTGGGGGCAGTGGAGTGTGTACGGAAAACAGTGAAGTGGACCAAGAAAATGTTTTTTCACCTCGTTGACGTAACAATGCTGAACAGTTACAATATGTATCTTGTCAAAACAGGTGGTAAACGTAATTTCCGTGCATTCAATTTTACTGTAGTAACACAATTACTACAGAAGTTTGGCAAAGTAATTCCTGGTGTACAGAGGCCCATTCTGAACCCGGTATTGCACCATGCTCCAACACCCAGGCTCGCTTACAGGGAGGCCTTTTTGACACACAATCTCAGGTTTTTACCACCAACTGGAAAGCGTGCAGTAGGCCAGCGTGCGTGTGTAGTATGCTGGTCAACAACCAAGAGGGAACAGAAAAGAAAAATGGTGATGACTTGGTGCCAAGCGTGTCAGGTCCCTCTGTGCCATGTCCGATGTTTCAACGAGTATCACAGTCTTGATGACTTCTAAATGTCCAAGACTGGTGCCAAAACATGTAAATACAGAATAAGTGAGTGTATATAGTGGAAATAAATCATAAGAAATTGTATATTTTATTGTGAAATAAGACATTTTTGTGCAAATACTTGTGACACTATATGTGGATACAATATACATTGACAACAGTTTTATGTTTATAAATCATTTTGTGAGAACATATTGAACCACACCAGTGAAAAAAATGGGTGTAAAATACTCCATAGATACTGTAAATAATAACGCGAAAATAAATTCGTGGCAACTCGCGCTCCTCCTCCGTCGCGCCTGACTCACCCCGAGCGCACAGCGTCCAGCGAAGATCAGGCGTGACGTCATCGACGATCTTCTCGGGTCATTTACGTCCATGGTAAGTGTAATTAATTTTTTTATTATTTTTCCCGTGCTCAGGGAACACAAATAAAGACATTAAAAAGAAAAAAAATTTTTGAATTTTTTTTTTGTTGCGCGTGTGGGTGTTAATTCCATTTGGACCCCTAGCGGTTTGAGGGTTAAGGAAACATATCTGGAGGGAAAATATTTCTGTAATTAGCTTATGGCAGTCTTGGCCAGTATAATGCATAATAAATAAATGGTTTGTTATATTGCATACTCACCTAACTGTATTTACCTAATTGTACATGTGGAGGTTGAGCTTCGGCTCTATGGTCATACCTCTCGTCTGACAGTCATTTGGTTTAAAGTTTCCAGAGCCTATTGGCCTTTGTTAAATCTACATTTGAAACTGTGTATGAGGTCTACCTCCACCACATCACTTCCTAGTGATATGGTGGATGGACTATCCATCTACAAATGGATGTGGTCCATTTGTTAACAATTCTGACACTGAAAAATTCTTTCTAGAATCTCTCTGGCTCATTTTGGTACTCTATTCTACCTGTGTCACCTTGTGCAAATATGACCTGTGCTAAATAGTCTCTTTATCTACCCTTATCAATTCCCCTGAGAATTTTGTATGTGACAATCATATCTCCCTAACTCTTCAGTCTTCCAGCAAAGATGAGGTTTAATTCATGTAGCCGTTTCATGTAACTCATACCTGATAGTACTGGGAGTAGTCTGGTGGCATACCTTTAAACCTCATTCCAATTTCATCTTCTTCATTCCAACACAAATTTCTAAAGGCAGTTCCTGTGTCTGAGGTTAGTTTTATACAGTATGTACAGTATTCTAAATGGTCAGAAACTAGAGAATTTTACATGTAATAATATGGTATATGGCAAGGTATACCATAAGGCACATCCAAATATATATATATATATATATATATATATATATATATATATATATATATATATATATATATTTATATATATGTCATACCTAGTAGCCAGAACGCACTTGTCAGCCTACTATGCAAGGCCCGATTTGCCTAATAGGCCAAGTTTCATGAATTAATTGTTTTTCGACTACCTAACCTACCTAACCTAACCTAACCTAACATTTTCGGCTACCTAACCTAACCTAACCTATAAAGATAGGTTAGGTTAGGTTAGGTAGGGTTGGTTAGGTTCGGTCATATATCTACGTTAATTTTAACTCCAATGAAAAAAATTGACCTCGTACATAATGAAATGGGTAGCTTAATCATTTCATAAGAAAAAAATTAGAGAAAATATATTAATTCAGAAAAACTTGGCTTATTAGGCAAATCGGGCATTGCATTGTAGGCCTAAAAGTGAGTTCTGGCTACTAGGTACGATATATATATATATATATATATATATATATATATATATATATATATATATATATATATACAGAGCACCACTTCGTTTCCGAACTTTAGTTATCCGAAACTTCCAGTTTCCCGATTGGGGTTGGGGAGTCATGCTACACGAACAAAGTTCGGGTAAGAAGCGGTCCGCCAAGCCTCGCGCCGGCCCGTGGTGATGGGTGGGAGATGGTCCAGTTTGCCCACTGACCGTGTTGGGCGCCACTAATCTAGAGTGCCTTCTACCCTGTGATTTCACAGATTCACGGCCTATTATTCCTGTTTGATTTGTCATGAGGCTGGAGAGTTCAATCTGCACAATTAAGAAACATCTGTGCACCATGTCGGCTCCAAATGCACGCATTGCGTCAATGATTGCTGACTAGTACGTGGATGGATGGGAGCTTAGGTGGGAGGCAGTATGAGAGAGAGAGAGAGAGGGAGAATTAGTGAGAAAGGGAGGGGGAGGTAGGCAGGAAGGAAGTAGTGAGGGGGGGATGGGAGAATTAGGGTGGGAGGGAAAGGCAGGCAGAGAGGTAGGCAGGCAGAGAGGTAGGCAGGCAGAGAGGCAGGCAGGCCAGCAGAGAGGCAGGCAGGCCAGCAGAGAGGCAGGCAGGCCAGCAGAGAGGCAGGCAGGCCAGCAGAGAGGCAGGCAGGCAGAGAGAGAGGCAGGCAGGCAGAGAGAGAGGCAGGCAGGCAGAGAGAGAGGCAGGCAGGCAGGCAGAGAGAGAGAGAGGCAGGCAGGCAGAGAGAGAGAGGCAGGCAGAGAGGCAGGCAGGCAGAGAGAGAGGCAGGCAGAGAGAGAGGCAGGCAGACAGAGAGAGAGAGAGGCAGGCAGAGAGGCAGGCAGGCAGAGAGAGGCAGGCAGAGAGAGAGGCAGGCAGGCAGAGAGGGGCAGAGAGGCAGAGAGGCAGGCAGGCTGCCTTTCCCTCCCTCCCTAATTCTCCCATTCTCCCTCACTACTTTCCTCCTAGCATCTCTCCCTACCTTCCCCTCCCTCCCTTTCTCACTAATCCTCCCCCTCTCCCACTATTTCTCCTCTCTCACTATTTCTCCTCTCTCACTAATTCTCTCTTCCCCCCCCCCCCCTCTGTTGGTGGAATGGTGAGGACGGCAGTAAGGAAAGATTTGCTGACCAGGTGATTGTTGCCAAACTTCTCAGTCATATTGTATTACAAATTTTAATCTTATCTGTAAAATATTTATGCCAAAATGGTAATTTTCATATATTAATATACATTATTAATCATTAACATGTTATATGATTTCCTATTTATTAATTAAACAAATATAGTTTTATTTATGAATTATGCACAGTTGGCATCTGTGAGCAGGCGCTGACAGACATGTCCGCCTCTACGTAGCCTTGACCCCGTTAGTAGCTCCCCCTCCTCCATAGCCTGCTGTTCTCATGTTATGAGGAAGGCAGTGAGGGAGGATGGCGGGCATTGAGGGGGAGAGGCAGTGCGGCATTGAGGGGGAGAGACAGTGAGGCATTGAGGGGGAGAGGCAGTGAGGCATTGAGGGGGAGAGGCAGTGAGGCATTGAGGGGGAGAGGCAGTGAGGCATTGAGGGGGAGAGGCAGTGAGGCATTGAGGGGGAGAGACAGTGAGGCATTGAGGGGAGAGACAGTGAGGCATTGAGAGGGAGAGGCATTGAGGGGAAGAGGCAGTGAGGCATTGAGAGGGAGAGGCATTGAGGGGAAGAGGCAATGAGGGGAGAGGCAATGAGGGGAGAGGCAGAGAGGGGGGAGGCAGAGAGGAGGGGGGAGAGGCAGAGAGGGGGAGATGCAGTGAGAGATAGAAATAGTGAGGGAGGGAAGGCTGGCAGGCAGGCTGGCAGGCAGGCTGGCAGGCAGGCTGGCAGGCAGGCTGGCAGGCAGGCTGGCAGGCAAGCTGGCAGGCAAGCTGGCAGGCAAGCCGGCAGGATGTTTCTGCAGGCTGGCAGGATGTTCCTGCAGGCTGACAGGAAACATCCAGAGGATGTTTTCCAGACGTCTTAATAATCAGTTAGGAACAATTAAGGACTTTTATAAAGCGGATCAGGACTTCACTTATTGGTAAGTACAAACAAAATACTGTACGGTCGCGTTTACGCTATGAACCTGTCGATTTTTTCCCCTAGAGTTTTTTCATACATTTTTCGGAAACATTTCTTTTTACATTTCTAGTTTATTTTTTCCCCTCTATTTCTCGTATACGAACTTACATGTTAACCGACGGGTCTCGTCCCCAAGGGGTTCGGAAACCAAGTGGTGCTCTGTATATATATATATATATATATATATAATATATATATATATATATATATATATATATATATATATATATATATATGTATGTATGTATGTATATGTTTGTTGTAGTAGTTATAAAATGGTTTGTTGTAGTTATAAAATTCTTGTTGTAATTTAATGTTTTTTTGAATTAGCTTTTATCTATGTGACAGTTAATAAGTTTTATTTGTATTGATCACTTTAAGTAAGCTTAAGTGTTTTGTTTTTTAATAATTTTCCTTTCTTTGATAGGCAGTTATATTCAGTATGAGTTCTTTGTTTACCAGTTATTTGATTGTGATACTGTATCTATTTTGTCTTTTAGATCTGATGATGAATACAAGAAGTATTCGAAACGTTATGCATTTTAAAGTAAAGAATCTGAAAAAAGATGTTCAGTATATCCCTGGTTAATATATATATATATATATATATATATATATATATATATATATATATATATATATATATATATATATATATATATAATATATATAATATATATATATATATATATATAAAAAAAAAAAAATATATATATATATATATATATATATATATATATATATATATATATATATATATATATATATATATATATATATTATTATTATTATTAAATATGACTGAAAAAGTAAGATTAATAATTCTAACATGAATTCTCTCAATATTTCTTATGTGTCTTTTCACTGTTGATGGTAATTGAAAAATCAATTCTCCAAAATTCATTTTTATTTCTAGTCTGACGCGACACTTGAACACGTTTCGTAATAACTTATTACATTTTCAAAGACTTTTAGTTTACACACACACACAACTATAACCTGTAAACACTAAACAGAGTTCTTACTTATGCTATGATTTAAACAGCTTTCATTTTATTTTATACCCGCATTTTGGGTGAGGTGATATGTTACAACAGTTTTGGATGAGGTGAACAAAACTTTCAACACAGGATAGAACACGAAATATTGGGGTATTAATTGGGTAAATTGAGGGTAAGAATGGAAGTAACTGCAGAGGGCCTATTGACCCATATTTCTTGATGCTTCTATATTGGAGCGGAGTCCGAAGTGGGTAGAATATAGTTGTGCATTAATTGGCTGTTGATTGCTGGTGTTGACTTCTTGATGTGTAGTGCCTCGCAGATGTCAAGCCGCCTGCTATCGCTGTATCTATCGATAATTTCTGTGTTGTTTGCTAAGATTTCTCTGGTGATGGTCTGGTTGTGGGAAGAGATTATATGTTCCTTAATGGAGCCCTGTTGCTTATGCATCATTAATTGCCTGGAAAGAGATGTTGTTGTCTTGCCTATATACTGAGTTCTTTGAGGCTTACAGTCCCCAAGAGGGCATTTGAAGGCATAGACGACGTTGGTCTCTTTTAAAGCGTTCTGCTTTGTGTCTGGAGAGTTTCTCATGAGTAGGCTGGCCGTTTTTTTAGTTTTATAGTAAATCGTCAGTTGTATCTAATGATTTTGTCTGTAGGGATAACGTTTCTATTAACAATATCTTTCAGGACCCTTTCCTCCGTTTTGTGAGCTGTGGAAAAGAAGTTCCTGCAAAATAGTCTAATAGAGGGTATAGGTGTTGTGTTAGTTGTCTTTTCAGAGGTTGCATGGCGTTTCACCTTCCTTCTCATGATGTCTTCAACGAAACCATTGGAGAAGCCGTTGTTGACTAGGACCTGCCTTACCCTACAGAGTTGGGTAAGGCATCCTTGCTCAGGATGGAAGCAAGTCGATGAAGAACTCGGTAGGGTAGGTCCTAGTCAACAACGGCTTCTCCAATGGTTTCGTTGAAGACATTGTGAGAAGGAAGGTGAAACGCCATGCAACCTCTGAAAAGACAACTAACACAACACCTATACCCCCTATTATTGAGAATTTAAAGAGTTTGCAGAGGCTGAGGGATACCTACCGCAACAAGTGTTTAATTGTGACGAAACAGAACTGTTTTGGAAAAGAATTCCTAAGAGGACATACATTACCAAGGAGGAAAAATCCTTGCCGGGCCCCAAGCCTATGAAAGATAGGTTTACGCTTGTGCTGTGTTCAAATGCGAGTGGCGATTTGAAAATTAAACCCTGCTAGTGTATCATTCTGAAAATCCAAGGGTTTTCAAACAGTATAAAGTGCAGAAAACCCATTTGTGTGTGATGTGGAAGGCTAATAAAAAAGCATGGGTCACTAGGCTTATTTTTTCGGAGTGGGTGAATGAAGTGCTGTGCCCTGCCATAGAAAATATCTGCATGAGAAACATTTGCCACTCAAAGCCGTGCTTCTCCTTGACAATGCTCCTGCTCATCCTCGAGGCTTGGAAGATGATTGTTGCCCAGATACAATAATTCCTCACAGTTAAATTCCTTCCTCCTAACACCACTCTTCTAATTCAGGCTATGGACCAGAAAATCATAGCAAATTTTAAGAAACTTTATGAAAGGGCACTTTTCCAGAAATGTTTTAAGGTGACTGAGGCCACAAACCTCACCCTCAAAGAGTTCTGGAAACACCATTTTAACATTTGTAGTGCTTTGAAACTCGTTGACAAAGCCTGGCAAGAAGTGACTCAAAGAACCCTGATCTCTGGCTGGAAAAAATTGTGGCCTGAATGTGTGAGAGAACTAGACTTTGAGGGGTTTGAGCCTGTAAATGATGCGCCTATTGTTGAGGAAATTGTTACTCTAGGCCAGCAAATGGCTTGGAATTGGATAGTGATGATGTGGAGGAGTTGGTGGAAGAACACAACGAAGAACTGACCACCAAAGAACTCCAAGCCCTTCAACAAGGAACAGCAAGACAACGCAACTAATGATTCTACAGTGGAGGAGGATGAGGCAGTAGCGAATGTCCTTCTGCAGTAATTAAGAAGGTGTGTCAGATGTGGGAAGAGACTCAAACAATTGTTTAAAAGACTCACCCAGAGAAAGCTGTAGTAGGCCGTTTCCTTAATCTTTCAATGACAATGTGATGCCTTACTACAGAGACAGCTTGCAAAGAAGGAAAAAGCAAGCTTCCATGGACAGATTTGTGGTGAGAAAATCGAGCAGTGAGCCTCAACCAGGACCTAGTGGCACTTAGATAAAACATGCCAGGGAGAGCACACCAGAAAGGTCCTCACTACCTGATGTGATAATGGAAGGGACTCCTCTTCCAAACACTAACTCCTCCTCTCCCCCCCCCCCCCCCTCCACACCATCTTCCATACGCTTACAGCATTCATCAGCAAGGTAAGTAATAACTTGAACATTGTTTTGTAAGTTTATTTAGATGAATTAGGTATAAAATTTAGTTTGATGTGGGGTTTTTGGGTAGTCAGGAACGATTAAGTCATTTCCCATTATTTCTTATGGGAAATTAGCTTCGGAATACGAGTTTTGGAATACGAGCCATCTCCAGGAACCAATTAAACTCTTAAACTGAGGTATCCCTGTATATGTGTGTTGTGTGTGTGTGTGTGTGTGTGGTGTGTGGTGTGTGTGTGTGTGTGTGTGTGTAATTAACCTAAGTGTAGTTACAGGATGAGAGCTATGCTCGTGGTGTCCCGTCTTCCCAGCACTCTTTGTCATATAACGCTTTGAAACTACTGACGGTCTTGGCCTCCACCACCTTCTCCCCTAACTTGTTCCAACCGTCTACCACTCTGTTTGCGAAAGTGAATTTTCTTATATTTCTTGGCATCTGTGTTTAGCTAGTTTATATCTATGACCTCTTGTTCTTAAAGTTCCAGGTCTCAGAATCTTCCCTATCGATTTTATCAATTCCTGTTACTATTTTGTATGTAGTGATCATATCACCCTCTTTTTCTTCTGTCTTCTAGTTTTGGCATATTTAATGCCTCTAACCTCTCCTCGTAGCTCTTGCCCTTCAGTTCTGGGAGCCACTTAGTAGCATGTCTTTGCACCTTTTCCAGTTTGTTGATGTGCTTCTTAAGATATGGGCACCACACAACCGCTGCATATTCTAGCTTTGGCCTAACAAAAGTCGTGAACAATTTCTTTAGTATATCGCCATCCATG
>WNGS01004751.1:26055-42392 GCA_020271785.1 Procambarus virginalis
CCCAGATGTATCGGACTCACTGAAACAAACTCTCTGGAATCATAACGAATGCTGTGTTTCCCCAGAGTAAACAGTAATGGAAAGGAGGGAAGGGAGGGGGAGAAGGCATAGGAGTGGCCCTACTCATGAGAAAGGAATGGAGTTTTAAGGAGATGGCTATCCCGGGCTGTGGGGTTTCAGAGACTACATAGCAGGCACCATGACAATGGGAGGACCAAGTAGTAGTAGCAGTAATATATAACCCTCCACCAAATGACAGAAGACCCAGTCAAGAGTATGAAAAACAACAACATGGCAGTTAACACTATAATGAGAGGGCAGCTCTGCTGCCTGTAGAAATAGATCCCACCTGCTCATCATGGGACTTCAATCACGGAAGAATTGATTGGGAGAACAAGGAACCGCATGGCGGCGAGGATACGTGGAGAGCCAAACTACTGGAGGTGGTGACTAGAAACTTCTTAACCCAGCATGTCAGAGAACCCACAAGGATGAGAGGAAATGACGAACCAGCGAGACTCGACCTGGTCTTCACCCTGAACGACTCTGACATAAGAGAAATCGGTTTTGAGGCCCCAGTAGGGATGAGCGACCACAGTGTATTGGAGTTTGAGTACCTGATGAAGAAGGGTTATTGAACTCGAGGAGAGATACTGAAACCAAAAGGTTAGCATACCGAAAGGGAAACTATGAGGAGATAAGAAAATTCCTAACAGACATAGCATGGGAAACAGAGCTCAGGGAAAGACGGCCCAAGATATGATGGACTACATCACGCAAAAGTGCAAGGAAGCAGCAAACAAGTTTGTCCCTCCCAAAGGAAAACAGTGAAATGAAGATGAGAAACCCATGGTTTAATCAGAGATGTAGCTAGCTAAGCACAAAGTAAAAGGGCATGGAGAACTATAGGAATAACAGGACACTGGAGAGCAGAGAAATACCAGAATGCCAGGAATGAATATGTCAGGATGAGAAGAGAGGCGGAAAGACAATACGAAAACGACATCGCAAGCAAGGCAAAGACTCAGCCTAAATTGCTGCATAGCCACATCAGGAGAAAAAACAACAGTAAAGGAACAGGTTATGAAATTAAGGATAGGGCAGAAGGATTCACTACAACGACAAGGAAGTTGTGAGGAACTGAATAAGAAATTCCAAGAGGTCTTCACCCTAGAACAAGGAGAAATCCCAGAGTTAGAGAGGGATAGCTAACCAGGAACCACTGGAAGAGTTTGAGATTACAAGCGGGGAAGTAAGAAAGTGTTTACTAGAGTTGGATGTGACAAAGGCTATAGGCCCAGATGGAATCTCTCCTTGGATACTAAGGAAGGAGCAGAAGAACTGTGCCTACCACTCTCCATAGTGTATAACAATCTCTGGCAACAGGGGAACTGCCAGAAATTTGGAAAGCAGCTAATGTAGTCCCGATATACAAGAAAGGGGATAGACAGGAGGCACTGAATTACAGGCCAGTGTCCCTAACCTGCATACCATGCAAGCTGATGGAGAAGATTGTGCGAAGAAAGCTAGTGGAGCACCTGGAGCGAAAGAACTTTGTAACACAGCACCAACATGTTCAGGGATGGCAGGTCCTGCCTCACAGGGTTACTTGAATTCTACGACCAGGCACAAAAATAAGGCAAGAAAGAGAAGGGTGGGCAGACTGCATATTTTTGGATTGTCAGAAAGCCTTTGATACAGTGCCACACAAGAGGCTAGTGAAAAAGCTGGAGATGCAGGCTGGAGTGAAAGGAAGGTACTCCGTTGGATACAGGAGTACCTAAGCAACAGGAGACAAAGAGTCAGTGTGAGGGGTGAGGTCTCAGATTGGCGAGACGTTACGAGTGGAGTCCCGCAGGGGTCAGTCCTTGGACCTATACTGTTTCTGATATATGTAAATGATCTCCCAGAGGGTATAGAATCGTTTCTCTCAATGTTTGCCGATGATGCAAAAATTATGAGGAGGATTGAAACTGAGGACGATAGTAGGAGGCTACAAGACGACCTAGACAGACTGAGTGAATGGTCCAACAAATGGCTGTTGAAGTTCAACCCGAGTAAATGCAAAGTAATGAAACTAGGCAGTGGAAACAGGAGGCCAGACACAGGATACAGAATAGGAGATGAAGTACTTAATGAAACGGACAGAGAGAAAGATCTAGGAGTTGATATCACACCAACCTGTCTCCTGAAGCCCACATAAAAGGATAACATCTGCGGCATATGCGAGGCTGGCTAACATCAGAACAGCGTTCAGGAACCTGTGTAAGGAATCATTCAGAATCTTGTACACCACATATGTAAGACCAATCCTGGAGTATGCAGCCCCAGCATGGAGCCCGTACCTTGTCAAGCACAAGACGAAGCTGGAAAAAGTCCAAAGGTATGCCACTAGACTAGTCCCAGAACTAAGAGGCATGAGTTACGAGGAAGGCTGCGGGAAATGCACCTTACGACACTGGAAGACAGAAGAGTAAGGGGAGATATGATCACAACCTACAAAATCCTCAGAGGATCGACCGGGTAGACAAGGACAAACTATTCAACACTGGGGGGACGCGAACAAGGGGACACAGGTGGAAACTGAGTACCCACATGAGCCACAGAGACGTTAGAAGGAACTTTTTCAGTGTCAGAGTAGTTAACGGATGGAATGCATTAGGCAGTGATGTGGTGGAGGCTGACTCCATACACAGTTTCAAGGGTAGATATGATAGAGCCCAGTAGGCTCAGGAATCTGTACACCAGTTGATTGACAGTTGAGAGGCGGGACCAAAGAGCCAAAGCTCAACCCCCGCAAGCACAAATAGGTGAGTAATAGGTGAGTACACCACACACACACACACCACACACCACACACACCACACACACAGCACCACACACACACACACACACACACACACACACACACAAAAAGGGTGACAGACAAGAGGCACTGAACTAAGGCAGTGTCCTTAACTTGTATACCATGCAAGGTGATGGAAGATTGTGAGAAAAAACCTAGTAACACATCTGGAGAGAAGAGACTTCGTGACAACCCATCAACATGGGTTCAGGGAGGGAAATCTTGCCTTACAGGCTTGATAGAATTCTACGATCAGGTGACAAGAATTAAGCAAGAAAGAGAAGGGTGGGCGGACTGCATTTTTTTGGACTGTCGGAAAGCCTTTGACACAGTACCCATAAAAGGTTGATGCATAAGCTGGAGAAACAGGCAGGAGTAACAGGTAGGGCGCTCCAGTGGATAAGGGAGTACCTAAGCAATAGGAAACAGAGAGTTACAGTGAGGGGTGAGACCTCAGACTGGCGTGAAGTCACCAGTGGAGTCCCACAGGGCTCTGTACTTGGACCTATCCTGTTTCTGATATACGTAAATGATCTCCCAGAGGGTATAGACTCATTCCTCTCAATGTTTGCTGACGACGCCAAAATTATGAGAAGGATTAAGACAGAGGAGGACAGCTTGAGACTTCAAGAAGACCTGGACAAGCTGCAGGAATGGTCGAACAAATGGCTGTTAGAGTTTAACCCAAGCAAATGTAATGTAATGAAGATAGGGGTAGGAAGCAGGAGACCAGATACAAGGTATCATTTGGGAGATGAAATACTTCAAGAGTCAGAGAGAGAGAAAGACCTGGGGGTTGATATCACGCCAGACCTGTCCCCTGAAGCTCATATCAAGAGGATAACATCAGCAGCATATGCCAGGTTGGCTAACATAAGAACGGCCTTTAGAAACTTGTGTAAGGAATCTTTCAGAACATTATATACCACATATGTCAGACCAATCCTGGAGTATGCGGCTCCAGCATGGAGTCCCTATCTAGTCAAGCATAAGACTAAACTGGAAAAGGTTCAAAGGTTTGCCACCAGACTAGTACCCGAGCTGAGAGGTATGAGCTACGAGGAGCGACTGCAGGAATTAAACCTCACTTCGTTGGAAGACAGAAGAGTTAGGGGGGACATGATCACCACATTCAAGATTCTCAGGGGAATCGACAGGGTTGATAAAGACAGGCTGTTTAACACAAGGGGCACACGCACTAGGGGACACAGGTGGAAGCTGAGTGCCCAAATGAGCCACAGAGATATTAGAAAGAACTTTTTTAGTGTCAGAGTGGTTGACAAATGGAATGCATTAGGAAGCGATGTGGTGGAGGCTGACTCCATACACAGTTTCAAATGTAGATATGATAGAGCCCATTAGGCTCAGGAAACTGTACACCTGTTGATTGACGGTTGAGAGGCGGGACCAAAGAGCCAGAGCTCAACCCCCGCAAGCACAACTAGGTGAGTACAACTAGGTGAGTACACACACACACACACACACACACACATACCGTAGTAGAGAGAGATCCCAGAGAGCCAGGAATGAGTATGTTAGCGTGAGAAGAGAAGCAGAGAAATATTATGAAAGTGATATAGCAAACAAAGCCAAGACCGAACCAAAGCTACTCCACAGTCACATCAGGAGGAAAACAACAATGAAAGAATTGGTAATGACACTTGGAACAAGCGAGGACAGGTATACAGAGAATGACAAAGAGGTGTGTGAAGAACTCACCAAAAGGTTCCAGGAGGTCTTCACAATAGAACACGGTGAGGTCAATGCGCTAGGAGAGGAGGCAGTAAACCAGGCGGCCTTCGAAGCGTTCGAAATTACGAGAGATGAGCTCAAGAGACACCTGTTCGATCTGGATGTGAGATGTCTGGATGTCTGTTGGTCCAGACGGGATTTCACCATGGGTATTAAAGGAGTGTGCAGGAGCACTCTGCTTGCCACTCTCCATAGTGTATAGTAGGTCACTGGAGACGGGAGACCTACCAGAAATATAGAAGACGGCAAATGTGGTCCCAATATACAAAAAGGGAGACAGGGAAGAGGCACTGAACTACAGGCCAGTGTCCTTGACTTATATACCATGCAAGGTGATGGAGAAGATCGTGAGAAAAAACCTAGTAACACATCTGGAGAGAAGGGACTTCTCTCCAGATATGTTACTAGGTTTTACCCTCAGGGAGGGTAAATCTTGCCTTCCAGGGTTAATAGAGTTCTACGACCAGGTGACAAAGATTAAGCAAGAGAGAGAAGGCTGTGTGGGAACCGGCCTGTGAGATTTATATTTATTTAATTATATGGATTTATATAGAATTTATGTTTACGTTAATTTATATATTTCGATAGCAATTTGTATGATGTTTAGCCGACAGTATTTCTGCAATTTCTCACAAATAGATCCTTACACATTAGGGGGGTATAATAAATTTATATATATGCAGCCAATCAAACTACAGTATTAAACTACATATATTAGTTAATAATTGGTGGTGCCTTATCTTATTGTATGGTAGCCTTAGTCCACCAGGTATAACTAGGATGTAGACACCAAATTATCCTCGTGAGAGGCTAGCTTCCATCACCCAAGTAACTGATGTACCAAGATTAATTCTTGCTTCCTCTTCTTGTTCCTGTCAAAGGACACTAGCTGTAAAGCCGGAATCCTAATATATGACAGCCATATCAGATGAAACATTTATATATTATAAGATATGGACCAAGGCTTAATTACCTGTGTTTAGTGGCTCGTTCGCGTCCTAACCGGTTCGCCCTATATTTACTTAACATTAACTGGCCAGAAATGATTAGATAAACAGGTTTCGGTAAGACACTTCCCTCGTTTAGATGTTGACTTCGTGTTGATGATGGAAGAAGCACTAATTTGATCTCCATGACACTTCGTCCAAGAGAATTATAGGAGCTGAATTTGCTCCTGCCACTATTTTCGTAAACAATGGCAGACCTCCTTCACCACTGACGCTCCTGGCTCTCTTTGTCCAGATGTCAATATGTGGTAGAAGGGTCACATTTATTCTATTTTGATACTGATAATTAAGTTAATTCAAATGAGATGTTTTTATGATGCTATAAGTCCAAAGACTACTGTATTTAAGAGTAATTCCCAACAGAATAGCTGGTGAATTTATAGTACTATGTGGCAATGATATCCCGTTTTCTATTGACGGAAAATTCCACTACAACCTACATTTTCTATGGGTTAACTTGTGTATACAATAGCACGAACATTATCTGCATATTGCAAGTAATATTATTAAATGGTGTCGGGTTTTCCGACAGGCTGGGCCGATTGCATTTTCTTGGAATATAGGAAAGCCTTTGACATAGTACCCCATAAGAGGCTGGTACATAAGCTGGAGAGAAAGGCAGGAGTAACTGGTAGGGTACTCCAGTGGTTAAGGGAGTACCTAAGCAATAGGAAGCAGAGAGTTACAGTGAGGGGTTAGACCTCAGATTGGCGCAAAGTCACCATTGGAGTCCCACAGGGCTCTGTACTCGGTCCCATCCTGTTTCTGATATACGTAAATGATCTCCCAGAGGGTATAGACTCATTCCTCTCAATGTTTGCTGACGACGCCAAAATTATGAGAAGGATTAATTCAGAGGAGGACTGCTTGAGGCTTCAAGAAGACCTAGACAAACTGGAGGAATGGTCAAACAAATGGTTGTTGGAGTTTAACCCAACAATATGTAATGTAATGAAGATAGGTGCAGGGAGCAGGAGACCAGATACAAGGTATCATTTGGGAGATGAAATTCTCCAAGAGTCAGAGAGAGAAAGACTTGGGGGTTGATATCACGCCAGACCTGTCCCCTGAAGCCTATACCAAGAGGATAACATCAGCGGCATATGTCAGGTTGGCAAATATAAGAACGGCATTAAGAAACTTGCATAAGGAATCATTCAGAACTTTGTATACCACATATGTAAGACCAATTCTGGAATAAGCAGCTCCAGCATGGAGTCCATATCTAGTCAAGCAAAAGACTAAACTGGAGAAGGTTCAAAGGTTTGCCACCAGACTAGTACCCGAGCTGAGAGGTATGAGCTACGAGGAGTTAAACCTCACGTCGCTGGAAGACAGGAGAGTTAGGGGGGGGACATGATCACCACATTCAAGATTCTCAAAGGAATCGATAGGGTAGATAAGCACATGGTATTTAACCCAAGGGGGCACACGCACTAGGGGACACAGATGGAAATTGATGGCTCAAATGAGCCACAAAGATATTAGAAAGAACTTTTTTAGTGTCAGAGTGGTTGACAAATGGAATGCATTAGGTGGAGGCTGACTCCATACACAGTTTCAAGTGTAGATATGATAGAGCCCAATAGGCTCAGGAATCTGTACACCAGTTGATTGACGGTTGAGAGGCGGGACCAAAGAGCCAGAGCTCAACTCCCGAAAGTACAAATAGGTCAACAAATCCACAAGGGCCGTGACGAAGATTCGAACCTACGTCTGAGAGCATCCCAGACGCTGCCTTAATCGACTGAGCTACGACATGGTCAAAAGAGTTGAAACCGAAGTTCTACTGAACTTACTGGATCCTGCAGCCTCTCCGAGACACAAACCAGGGTTTTACACAACTCCCCCATACACTCGAGCTATGTGAATAGGCCGAGGATTAAGATAGCGTCTGGAATTCTCTCGAATGTAGGTTCGAATCCTCGTCACGGCCCTTGTAGATTTGTTTATTCGATGCATCATACTATAGTGATTTCTGTGTGTAAAAAATAGGTGAGTACATATACACATACATACACACACACACACACACACACACACACACACACACACACACACACACACACACACACACACACCACACACACACACACACACAGAGTTAAGAGAGGGGATAGCTAAGAGATCCCAGAGATAAGAGAGGGAATAGCTAACCAGGAACCACTGGAAGAGTTTGAGATTACCAGCGGGGAAGTAAGGAAGTGTTTACTAGAGTTGGATGTGACAAAGGCTATAGGCCCAGATGGAATCTCCCCTTGGATACTTAAGGAAGGAGCAGAAGAACTGTGCCTACCACTCTTCATAGTGTATAACAAATCTCTGGCAACAGGGGAACTGCCAGAAATTTGGAAAGCAGCTAATGTAGTCCCGATATACAAGAAAGGGGATAGACAGGAGGCACTGAATTACAGGCCAGTGTCCCTAACCTGCATACCATGCAAGCTGATGGAGAAGATTGTGCGAAGAAAGCTAGTGGAGCACCTGGAGCGAAAGAACTTTGTAACACAGCACCAACATGGATTCAGGGATGGCAGGTCCTGCCTCACAGGGTTACTTGAATTCTACGACCAGGCAACAAAAATAAGGCAAGAAAGAGAAGGGTGGGCAGACTGCATATTTTTGGATTGTCAGAAAGCCTTTGATACAGTGCCACACAAGAGGCTAGTGAAAAAGCTGGAGATGCAGGCTGGAGTGAAAGGGAAGGTACTCCGTTGGATACAGGAGTACCTAAGCAACAGGAGACAAAGAGTCAGTGTGAGGGGTGAGGTCTCAGATTGGCGAGACGTTACAAGTGGAGTCCCGCAGGGGTCAGTCCTTGGACCTATACTGTTTCTGATATATGTAAATGATCTCCCAGAGGGTATAGAATCGTTTCTCTCAATGTTTGCCGATGATGCAAAAATTATGAGGAGGATTGAAACTGAGGACGATAGTAGGAGGCTACAAGACGACCTAGACAGACTGAGTGAATGGTCCAACAAATGGCTGTTGAAGTTCAACCCGAGTAAATGCAAAGTAATGAAACTAGGCAGTGGAAACAGGAGGCCAGACACAGGATACAGAATAGGAGATGAAGTACTTAATGAAACGGACAGAGAGAAAGATCTAGGAGTTGATATCACACCAAACCTGTCTCCTGAAGCCCACATAAAAAGATAACATCTGCGGCATATGCGAGGCTGGCTAACATCAGAACAGCGTTCAGGAACCTGTGTAAGGAATCATTCAGAATCTTGTACACCACATATGTAAGACCAATCCTGGAGTATGCAGCCCCAGCATGGAGCCCGTACCTTGTCAAGCACAAGACGAAGCTGGAAAAAGTCCAAAGGTATGCCACTAGACTAGTCCCAGAACTAAGAGGCATGAGTTACGAGGAAAGGCTGCGGGAAATGCACCTTACGACACTGGAAGACAGAAGAGTAAGGGGAGACATGATCACAACCTACAAAATCCTCAGGGAATCGACCGGGTAAACAAGGATAAACTATTCAACACTGGTGGGACGCGAACAAGGGGACACAGGTGGAAACTGAGTACCCACATGAGCCACAGAGACGTTAGAAGGAACTTTTTCAGTGTCAGAGTAGTTAACGGATGGAATGCATTAGGCAGTGATGTGGTGGAGGCTGACTCCATACACAGTTTCAAATGTAGATATGATAGAGCCCAGTAGGCTCGGGAATCTGTACACCAGTTGATTGACAGTTGAGAGGCGGGACCAAAGAGCCAAAGCTCAACCCCCGCAAGCACAAATAGGTGAGTACAAATAGGTGAGTACACACACACACACACACACACACACACACTTTCACGACTTTCTGTCGGAAAGCCTTTGACACAGTACCCCATAAAAGGTTGATGCATAAGCTGGAGAAACAGGCAGGAGTAACAGGTAGGGCGCTCCAGTGGATAAGGGAGTACCTAAGCAACAGGAAACAGAGAGTTACAGTGAGGGGTGAGACCTCAGACTGGCGTGAAGTCACCAGTGGAGTCCCACAGGGCTCTGTACTTGGACCTATCCTGTTTCTGATATACGTAAATGATCTCCCAGAGGGTATAGACTCATTCCTCTCAATGTTTGCTGACGACGCCAAAATTATGAGAAGGATTAAGACAGAGGAGGACAGCTTGAGACTTCAAGAAGACCTGGACAAGCTGCAGGAATGGTCGAACAAATGGCTGTTAGAGTTTAACCCAAGCAAATGTAATGTAATGAAGATAGGGGTAGGAAGCAGGAGACCAGATACAAGGTATCATTTGGGAGATGAAATACTTCAAGAGTCAGAGAGAGAGAAAGACCTGGGGGTTGATATCACGCCAGACCTGTCCCCTGAAGCTCATATCAAGAGGATAACATCAGCAGCATATGCCAGGTTGGCTAACATAAGAACGGCCTTTAGAAACTTGTGTAAGGAATCTTTCAGAACATTATATACCACATATGTCAGACCAATCCTGGAGTATGCGGCTCCAGCATGGAGTCCCTATCTAGTCAAGCATAAGACTAAACTGGAAAAGGTTCAAAGGTTTGCCACCAGACTAGTACCCGAGCTGAGAGGTATGAGCTACGAGGAGCGACTGCAGGAATTAAACCTCACTTCGTTGGAAGACAGAAGAGTTAGGGGGACATGATCACCACATTCAAGATTCTCAGGGGAATCGACAGGGTTTAAAGACAGGCTGTTTAACACAAGGGGCACACGCACTAGGGGACACAGGTGGAACTGAGTGCCCAAATGAGCCACAGAGATATTAGAAAGAACTTTTTTAGTGTCAGAGTGGTTGACAAATGGAATGCATTAGGAAGCGATGTGGTGGAGGCTGACTCCATACACAGTTTCAAGTGTAGATATGATAGAGCCCATTAGGCTCAGGAAACTGTACACCTGTTGATTGACGGTTGAGAGGCGGGACCAAAGAGCCAGAGCTCAACCCCCGCAAGCACAACTAGGTGAGTACAACTAGGTGAGTACACACACACACACACACACACACACACACACACACCCACCACACACACACACACACACACACACACACACACACACACACACACACACACACACACACCACATACAATAGACAGGGAGAGGTCATGATGATGAGAGAGGTGGCTGCAACCAGGCAGCCTTGGAAGGTTCGAAATTACTAGAGAGAAGAGGTCAAGAGGCATTTTGGATCTGGGCGTGAGAAAGGCTGTTGGCGCGGAAGGAATCTCACCATGGGTATTGAAGAGTATGCAGGAGTGCTCTGCTTGCCACTCTCCATAGTGTATAGTAGGTCACTGGAGACGGGAGACATACCAGAAATATAGAAGACGGCTAATGTAGTCGCAATATACAGAAAGGGAGACAGACAAGAGGCACTGAACTACAGGCCAGTGTCCTTAACTTGTATACCATGGAAGGTGATGGAGAAGATCATGATAAAAAACCTAGAAACACATATGGAGAGAAGGGACTTCGTGACAACCCATGAACATGGGTTCAGGGAGATTCAAGTGTAGATATGATAGAGCCCAGTAGGCACAGAAAACTGTACATTAGTTGATTGAATTGACAGTTGAGAAGCGGGAGCAAGGAGCCGGAGCTCAACCCCTGGAAGCAGAACTAGGTAAGCGCAACTAGGCAACTAAGTAAGTACACACACACACACACACATTAGTGTTGTGTGTGTGTGTCAGTATCACCGAGGATACTTAAAGAGGCAGCGCAGGCCCTCGGCGTGCCTCTGGCAATGATCTTTAATGAGTCACTTATGTTGGGAGAATTGCCCAGTTGCTGGAAGAAGGCAAATGTCGTGCCGATTTTCAAGAAAGGTGATAGGGAAGAGGCACTCAACTACAAACCCGTATCACTGACAAGCATCCCCTGTAAAATACTTGAAAGAATAATTAGGTCAAGACTTGTTGCATACCTGGAGAGCATTGGGTTTGTAAACAAACGCCAACATGGGTTCTGGACAGGGAAGTCATGCCTAACAAACCTTTTGGAATTCTACGTTAAAATAACAAGGATAAGGCAGGACAGAGAAGCTGGGCTGACTGCATATTTCTAGACTGCCAAAAGGCCTTTGGTACCGTACCGCACTTGAGACTGCTATACAAATTTGAGAGGCAGGCAGGAGTTAGCGAAAAGGCCCTGGAATGGGTGAGGAATTACCTAACAGGAAGGAGCCAGAGAGTAATGGGAATGGGCGAGAAGTCGGACTGGCGAACAGTAACAAGTGGAGTACCACAAGGATCGGTGCTGGGACCAACCCTCTTTCTTATTTACGTAAATGATATGTTTACAGGAGTGGAATCCTATATTACAATGTTTGCGGATGACGCAAAATTAATGAGAAGAGTTGTGACAGATGAGGATTGTAGGATCCTCCAGGAGGACCTGGACAGGTTGCAGAGATGGTCAGAGAAATTGCTACTGGAGTTCAACACGAGTAAATTTTACAGTTATGGAAATGGGATCAGGTGAAAGGCGGCCAAAGAGACAGTACACAATGAAAGGGAACTGCCTACTTGTAACGATTCGAGAAAGATACCCTGGAGTGGACGTAACACCTAACCTAACTCCTGAGGCACATATAAATAGGATAACGACAGCAGCGTACTCTACACTGGCGAAAGTGAGAACTTCATTCAGGAATCTAAGTGAGGAGGCTTTTAGGGCACTGTACACTGACTACGTGAGACCCGTCTTAGAGTATGCTACACCATCATGGAGTCCCCACCTGAAGAAACACATAAGGAAACTGGAAAAAGTTCCGAAGTTTGCGACGAGACTTGTCTCAGAGTTACGAAGGATGGGATATGAAGAGCGCTTAAAGAACTGAACCTTACCACACTAGAAAAAAGAAGGGAGAGAGGAGATATGATAGGGACATATAAAATACTCAGGGGTATTGACAAAGTGGAAATAGATGAAATGTTCACACGCAATAATAACAGAACAAAAGGACATGGGTGGAAACTGGAAACTCAGATGAGTCACAGAGATGTTAGGAAGTTTTCTTTTAGCGTGAGAGTAGTGGAAAAATAGAATGCACTTGGGGAACAGGTTGTGGAAGCAAACTTTATTTATAATTTTAAGACTAGATATGATAGGGAAATTGGACAGGAGTCATTGCTGTAAACAACCGATGGCTAGAAAGATGGAATCCAAGAGTCAATGCTCAATCCTGCAAGCACAGATAGGTGAGTACAAATAGGTGAGTACACACACAGCGAGAAGATTCAGCGGTATGCCACCAGGCTCGTCCCGGGACTCAGAGGAATGAGCTACGAGGAAAGGCTAAGGGAGCTGAATCTCACGTCCCTGAAAAACAGAAGAGTAAGAGGAGACATGATAACCACTTACAAAATTCTCAGGGGAATTGACAGGGTGGACAGAGACAAACTCTTCACCACGGGTGGGACACGAACAAAAGGGACACAGGTGGAAACTTAGTACCCAGATGAGCCACAGAGACGTTAGAAAGAATTTTTTCAGTGTCGGAGTAGTTAATAAATGGAATGCACTAGGAAGTGATGTGGTGGAGGCTGACTCCATACACAGTTTCAAATGTAGATATGATAGAGCCCAGTAGGCTCAGGAATCTGTACACTAGTTAATTGACGATTGAGAGGCGGGACCAAAGAGATAAAGCTCAACCCCCGTAAGCACAACTAGGTGAGTAATACTAGGTGAGTACACACAGAGTGGCGCTGGTGCCTGAGTGAACAATAAGCGCAACTGTCCACAGGTCCACAGGATTATGGTGAGCACCTAATCCTGTGGACTGGGGCACGATGCACGGAGCCGGCGAAAAACAAAGTGGGCAGAGTTTCTTTCACCCTGCTATTTACCTGATAGTAAATAGGTACCTGGGAGTAAGACAGCTGTTACGGGCTGCTTCCTGGGGTGTGAGTGTGGAAAATAAAGTTAGTCATTAGTAACAGTCAATTGATTGATAGTGTGGCGGCCGAAAGCGCAGAGCCCAACCCCCGCAAGCACTACCAGGTAAATACAACTATGTGAACACACACACGCACACGACACGCAAGGGCGTGGAGAAACTGCAGAAATAACAGGACACTTGAGAGCCGAGAAAGATACCAGAGCGACATGAATGAATACGTCAAGGTGAGAAGAATGGCAGAAAGGCAGTATGAAAATGACATAGCAAGCAAGGCAAAGACTCAACCTAAACTATTGCACAACCTCATCTGGTGGAAAAACACCAGTGAAGGAACAGGTAATGAAACTGAGGATAGGGCCAGACAGATTTTACAACAAACGACAATGAAGTGTGTGAGGAACACAATAAGAAATTCCAGGNGGTGCAGTGGGAAGAAGAACTAACAGAAAAGACAGTGCAAGATATGATGGAATTAGTCAAGTGGAAATGAAGGAAGCCGAAGAGAGTTTTGTACAAACAGTAAAAGAAAAAGTAAGAGGGGAATATAATAACCCATGGTTTAATAGACAGTGTCAGGAAGCAAAAATGAGAAGCAGGAGGGAGTGGAGGAAGTACAGAAGACAAAGGACAGACGACAATAGGATTAGATGGAACAGAGCTAGGAATGAATACATAATATAAGGAGAGTATCAGAAAGGAATTATGAAAACGATATTGCAATAAAAGCGAAAAGCAACCTAAATTACTAATCATATAAGAAGGAAAATGTCGGTGAAGGATCAAGTGACACGACTAGGAAAAACAGAAAGCGCCAAGGAAATCTGCGAGGTACTGAATGCCAGTTTCCAGGGAGAGTTCACAACCGAGCCTGAGCAGCTCCCATTGCAAGAGGAGGAGATGACCCAAGATGAGTGACTATCAGGTATAGAAGTGACAGCGAAGGAGGTCATGAAACAGCTAACAACACTGGATGAAACAAAGCAATTGTACCAGACAATGTATCACCGTGGATAATAAAAGAGGCAGCACAGGCCCTCAGCGTGCATCTAGCAAGGATCTCTAGTGAGCCACTTATGAAGGGAGAGTTGCCCAGTTGCTGGAAGAAGACAAATGCGGAACCAATTTAAAAAAAAGGAGATAGGGAAGAGGTACTTAACTACAGACCAGTATCATTGACAAGCATTCCCTGTAAAGTACTTGAAACAGTTATCAGGTTAAGACTAGTTACACACCTAGAGAACATTAGGTATGTAAACAATCACATACATGGGTTAGAAAAGAGAAATCATGCCTAACAAACCTTCTGGAATTCTATAATGAAATAACAAGAGTAAGGCAGGACAGTGAAGGACGATCAGACTGCATATTTCTGGACTGCCAAAAAGCCTGTGACACAGTACCTCACAGGCGACTGCTATTCAAACTTGAGAGGCAGGCGGGAGTAAGTGGAAAAGTTCTAGCTTGGGTAAAGAATTACTCAACAGGCAGCACTCAGAGTGTAACAGTCAGGGGCGAAGTGAGTTTGGCAAACCGTAACGAGTGGAGTACCTCAAGGATCGATGCTGGGACCAGTTCTATTTCTAATATACGCGAACGACATGGCTACAGGAGTCAAGTCCTGTATGTCGATGTTCACGGAATGACGCGAAATTAATGAGATGAGTTTGACAGATAAAGATTTTGGGATACACCAAAATGACTTGAACAAGCTGCAGTGATGGTCAGAGAAATGGTTACTGGAGTGCAACACGAGGAAGTGTAAAGTTATGGAAATGAGACTTAGTGACAGGAGACATATGTGTCAGTACACAATGAAGACAAACTACCTTCCTGTAACGATTCGAGAACTGGAACTGGGAGTCGACTTAACACCAAATCTAATTCTTGAGTTAGGATAAAAATAAAATAGGATAACGACAGCAGCGTACTCTACGCTAGCAAAAGTTAGAACGTCATTCAGAAACCTAAGTAAGGAGGCATTAAGAACGTTTAACATTGCTTACGTGAGACTAGTCTTAGAGTGTGCAGCCCCATCATGGAGCCACACCTAAAGAAACACATTAAGAAACTGGAAAAGGTTAATCAATTTGTAACGAGGCTAATCCCAGAGATGCATGGGATGGAATACGAGTGAATGAAGGAACTGAACCTGACGACATTAGAAAAAAGGAGGGAGCGGGGAGATGTGATAGCAGCATACAAAATACTTAGGTGGATTGACAGAGTGGAAATAGACGAAATGTTCGCACGGAATTCCAGCAGAACAAGGGGACATGAGTAGAAGCTGGAAACTCAGATGAGTCCTAGAGATGTTATTAAGTTTTCGTTTAGCGTGAGAGTAGTGGGGAAATGATATGAACTAAATGAACACATTGTGGAAGCAAATACAATTCATAGCTTTAAAACTTGGTATGGCAGAGAAGTAGGACACGAGTCATTGCTTTAATCAAGCGAATGTTAGAAAGGCGGGATCCAAAAGCAAACGCTCGATGCTGCATGCACAAATAGGTGAGCACCAATAGATGAGTACACACACACACGGGGGCCTGGTAGCCTGGTCGATAGCGCGCAGGACTCGTAATTCTGTGGCGCGGGTTCGATTCCCGCACCAGGCAGAAACAAATGGGCAAAGTTTCTTTCACCCTGAATGTCCCTGTTACCTACCAGTAAATAGGTACCTGGGAGTTAGTCAGCTGTCACGGGCTGCTTCCTGGTGTGTATGTGTGTGGTATGGGAAAAAAAAGTAGTTAGTAAACAGTTGAGTGACAGTTGAGAGGTGGACCGAAAGAGCAAAGCTCAACCCCCGCAAACACAACTAGGTGAATACACAC
>WNGS01004754.1:0-10025 GCA_020271785.1 Procambarus virginalis
TCCTCTTGCTCTCCCTCCCGCTCTCCTCCTGCTCTTCCTCCTGCTCTTCCTCCTGCTCTTCCTCGTGCTCTTCCTCATGCTCTCCCTCCTGCTCTTCCTCCTGCTCTCCCTCCCGCTCTCCCTCCTGCTCTTCCTCCTTCTCATCCTCCTGCTTTCCTCCTGCTCTCCCTCCTGCTCTCCCTCCTGCTCTTCTCGTGCTCTTCCTCTGCTCTCCCTCCTGCTCTTCCTCCTGCTCTCCCTCCCGCTCTCCCTCCTGCTCTTCCTCCTTCTCATCCTCCTGCTTTCCCTCCTGCTCTCCCTCCTGCTCTTCCTCCTGCTCTCCGTCTGCTCTTCCTCTTGCTCTCCCTCCTGCTCTCCCTCCCGCTCTCCCTCCTGCTCTGCAACTGTTCTCCCTCCCGCTCTTCCTCCTGCTCTTCCTCCTGCTCTTCTCGTGCTCTTCTCCTGCTCTCCTCCTGCTCTTCCTCCTGCTCTCCCTCCCGCTCTCCCTCCTGCTCTTCCTCGTGCTCTTCCTCTGCTCTCCCTCCTGATCTCCCTCCTGCTCTTCCTCCTGATCTCCTCCTGCTCTTCCTCCTGCTCTCCCTCCTGCTCTCCCTCCTGCTCTCCC
Source organism: Procambarus virginalis (assembly GCA_020271785.1). NCBI lineage: Eukaryota > Metazoa > Arthropoda > Malacostraca > Decapoda > Cambaridae > Procambarus > Procambarus virginalis. The sequence continues at coordinate 605 of WNGS01004754.1, forward strand.
TCCTGCTCTTCCTCCTGCTCTTCCTCCTTCTCTTCCTCCTGCTCTCCCTCCCGCCCTTCCTCCTGCTCTTCCTCCTGCTCTTCCTCCTGCTCTTCTTCCTGCTCTTCCTCCTTCTCTTCCTCCTGCTCTCCCTCCCGCCCTTCCTCCCGCTCTTCCTCCCGCTCTCCCTCCTGATCTCCCTCCTGATCTCCTCCTGATCTTCCTCCTGCTCTCCCTCCTGATCTCCCACCCAGGTGTCTTGTTACTAACGCTTCGATTAATAAATCCCAGTGTCCTATTAGCCTTATTACGAACATTCAGGCATTGTTCCTTTTGTTTTAAATTCTTACTAATCATAACTCCTAGATCCCTTTCGCAATCCGACTTCGCAATCTCAACACCATCTAGCTCGCATCTTGTAACTCTATCATCATTACCTAGCCTCAGAACTTTCCATTTATCAGCATAAACTGCATCTGCCAATCTTTTGACCATTTTAAAACCCTATTTACATCAACTTGAAGTGATAGTGAGTCTTCTTCCGTGTGAAATTTCCCTTCCGATTTTTGTATCATCTGCAAATTTACAAATGTTGTACTCAAACCTGATTCTAAATCATTTATATATATTATAAACAACAGAGTTCCCAGGACAGAGCCTTGAGACACTCCACTAACAACATTTTCCCACTCTGACTTGACTCCATTTATACAAACTCTCTGTTTCCTGTGGTATAGCCATGCCCTAATCCAACTTAATGTAGCACCCCCAATACCATGAGCCTCTATTTTTTTAATCAGTCTTTCATGTGGCACTATATCAAAAGCATTGCTAAAGTCAAGGTACACAACATCACAATCCTTACCACTATCAACTGCCTCAACTATGCTAGAATAAAAAGATAGCAAATTTGTTAAACATGAACGGCCATTTATAAAACCATGTTGCAACTCATTTATTAATTTATGTTTTTCAAGATGAAGAAGAATTGTATTTGCAATTATCGATTCAAGTAGCTTTCCCACAATAGACGTTAGGCTAATTGGCCGATAGTTTGACGCAAGTGATCTATCTCCATTCTTAAAAATTGGTACCACATTAGCTACCTTGCATGACTCTGGCACTCTACCTAACTCTATTGATTTATTAAATATGGTAGACAGTGGCTCCGAAAGCTCCTCTTTGCATTCTTTAAGCACCCTGGCAAACACTTCATCCGGCCCTGGGGATTTGTTTTGTTTTAGTTTTACTATTTGTTTAATTACATCCTCCCTGGTAACTGCTAAATTACTCAACCTGTCCTCGTCCCCACCCACATATACTTGTTAGGCTGAAGGCATATTGTTAAGTTCCTCTTTAGTAAGTACAGATATAAAATATTTATTAAAAATACTACTCATCTCCTCGTCATTATCGGTTATTTGATCAGTCTCAGTTTTTAATGGACCTATCCTTTCCCTAGTCTTAGTTCGATATAACTGAAAAAACCCTTTAGGATTTGTCTTCGCTTGCCCTGCTATGCGAACTTCGTAGTTTCTTTTTGCTTTCCTTATCTCTTTTTTAACATTTCTAACCAGTTGTACGAATTCCTGTTGTAAACTAACTTCCCATTCTTTATCCTTTTGTACCACCCTCTCTTTTTTCCTATAAGGTTCTTCAAATCATTTGTTATCCACTTTGGATCATTAGTATTCGATCTATTCAATTTATATGGTATACTACATTCATGGGCTTTGCTTAGAATATTTTTAAATAAGTTATATTTTGAATCCACATAAAAATCCCCTTTTACGTCACCTGTCGCTGGGTTCACGTCTAGCCCACACCCCATCCCCAAGACATTCCAATCTATTTGACCCAAAAAATTTCTTGGGCTATTGAAATCAGCTTTTAGAAAATCAGGGACTTTAACAGAATTTTCTCCTACAGATCTATTCCATTCTATGCTAAATCTGATTTCTTTATGATCACTGTTCCCTAGCTCACTCCCTATTTCCATGTCCTTAATTTGTGTTTCCCTGTTAGTTAACACTAAATCTAAAATATTATTTCCCCGCGTTGGTTCCTTAATGTGTTGCGTAAGAAAGCAATCGTCAATTAATTCTAGAAAATCTTCTGCTTCATTATTCCTTGTTTTTTTTCACCCAGTTTATTCCACTAAAATTAAAGTCACCCATGACATAAATACTGTTAGATCTAGATGCTCTAGATATTTCATCCCATAGATGCTTTGCTTCCATTGTGTCTAAATTTGGTGGCCTATATATAACTCCTATTATAATAATATTTGCTTTTTCGTTTAATTCTATCCAAATAGTTTCTGTGTGTTGCTCAGTTTTGATTCCCTCTTTGAGACTACATTTCAAATTGTCCCTAACATATATGGCAATTCCCCTCCTCGTCTAATATATCTATCTGTGTGAAATAGTTTAAATCCATTTATTTGATATTCAGCTAATAGTTCTATATTTTCTACATTCATCCACGTTTCGGTAAGTGCAATAATATCTATTTCTTCTGTACAGATATGAGCATTTAACTCGTTTATTTTGTTTATTAGACTTCTATTGTTAGTGTAATATACCCAAAGTGAATTGTTATTTTGAGGCCCTTCTCTTTCCCTGATCATTTTGCCAATTTGTTTCTCCAACAAACACATAATTTTATTACCTCCTTCCTCCATATCAATTCCCATACCACTATCTACTAACAGTTTAAACCCAAACAAACACCTCTAACCACTGGTTCCAACGAGTTCGCAACAGCAGCAACACCAGCCCTCGATAGTTCACCCCATCACGAGCATACATGTCATTTCTTCCAAAGAAGTATTCCCAGTTGTCTATGAAAGATATTGAATTTGATTTGCAATATCTTTCCAGACGGCAATTGACACCAAGTGCCCTCGACAACCATTCATTTCCAACGCTCTTTCTTGGAAGAATGCCACATATGATCGGGATTCCTCAATGGCTCCTAACTAATTCTACAGCACTGGGAACTCCAGCAGCACCACTCAGCACCGGGAGCTCCAACAGCATCACTCAGCACCGGGAGCTCCAGCAGCACCACTCAGCACTGGGAGCTCCAGCAGCACCACTCAGCACTGGGAGCTCCAGCAGCATCATTCAGCACCGGGAGCTCCAGCAGCATCACTCAGCACCAGAAGCTCCAGCAGCATCACTCAGCACCAGAAGCTCCAGCAGCATCACTCAGCATCGGGAGCTCCAGCAGCATCACTCAGCACCAGAAGCTCCAGCAGCATCACTCAGCACCGGGAGCTCCAGCAGCATCACTCAACACCAGGAGCTCCAGCAGCACCACTCAGCACCGGGAGCTCCAGCAGCACCACTCAGCACCGGGAGCTCCAGCAGCACCACTCAGCACCGGGAGCTCCAGCAGCATCACTCAGCATCGGGAGCTCCAGCAGCACCACTCAGCACCAGGAACTCCAACAGCACCACCTATTAATCCAACTTAATATAGCACCCCCAATACCATGAGCCTCTATTTTTTAATAAGTCTTTCATGTGGCACTGTATCAAAAGCTTTGCTAAAGTTAAGGTACACAACATTACAATCCTCACCACTATCAACTGCCTCAACTATGCTAGAATAAAAAGATAGCAAATTTGTTAAACATGAACGGCCATTTGTAAAACCATGTTGCGACTCATTTATTAATTTATGTTTTTTAAGATGAAGACGAATTGTATTTGCAATTATCGATTCAAGTAACTTTCCCACAATAGACGTTAGGCTAATTGGCCGATAGTTTGACGCAAGTGATCTATCTCCTTTCTTAAAAATTGATACCACATTAGCTACCTTCCATGACTCTGGCACTCTACCTAACTCTAGTGATTTATTAAATATGGTTGACAGTGGCTCGGAAAGCTCCTCTTTGCATTCTTTAAGCACCCTGGCAAACACTTCATCCGGCCGTGGGGATTTGTTTGGTTTTAGTTTTACTATTTGTGTAATTACGTCCTCCCTGGTAACTGCTAAACTAGTCAACCTGTCCTCGTCCCCACCCACATATACTTGTTCAGCTGAAGGCATATTGTTAAGTTCCTCTTTAGTAAATACAGATATAAAATATTTATTAAAATACTACTCATCTCCTCGTCATTATCGGTTATTTGACCTGTCTCAGTTTTTAATGGACCTATCCTTTCCCTATTCTTAATTCGATATAACTGAAAAAACCCTTTAGGGTTTGTCTTCACTTGCCCTGCTATGCGAACTTCGTAGTTTCCTTTTGCTTTCCTTATCTCTTTTTTAACATTTCTAACCAGTTGTACGAATTCCTGTTGTAAACTAACTTCCCATTCTTAATCCTTTTGTAACACGCTCTCTTTTTACCTATAAGGTTCTTCAGATTATTTGTTATCCACTTTGGATCATTAGTATTCGATCTATTCAATTTATATGGTATACTACATTCATGGGCTTGGCTTAGAATATTTTTAAATAGGTTATATTTTGAATCCACATCAAAATCCCCTTTTACGTCACCTGTCGCTGGGTTAACGTCTAGCCCACACCCCATCCCCAAGACATTCCAATCTATTTGACCCCAATAATTTGTTAGACTATTGAAATCAGCTTTTCGAAATCAGACACATTATCAGAATTTTCTCCTACAGATCTATTCCATTCTATGCTAAATCTGATTTCTTTATGATCACTGTTCCCTAGCTCACTCCCTATTTCCATGTTCTTAATTTGTGTTTCCCCGTTAGTTAACACTAAATCTAAATATTATTTCCCGCGTTGGTTCCTTGATATGTTGCGTAAGAAAGCAATCGTCAATTAATTCTAGAAAATCTTCAGCTTCATTATTCCTTGTTTTGTTCACCCAGTTTATTCCACTAAACTATGTCACCCATGACATAAATACTGTTAGATCTAAATGCTGTAGATATTTCATCCCATAGATGCTTTGCTTCCATTCTGTCTAAATTTGGTGGCCTATATATAACTCCTATTATAATAATATTTGCTTTTTCGTTTAATTCTATCCAAATAGTTTCTGTGTGTGGCTCAGTTTTGATTCCCTCTTTGAGACTACATTTCAAATTGACCCTAACATATATGGCTACTCCCCCTCCTCGTCTAATATTGTCGGAAAATCCGACACCATTTAATAATATTTCATGCAATTGCAGATAATACTGCTGCATTGTATCCACAAGTTAACCCATAGAAAATGTAACCTGTAGTGGAATTTTCCGTCTATAGAAAACGGGATATCATTGCCACATACTATTATAAATTCACCAACTATTGTTGGGAATTTTTCTTAAATACATTAGTCTTTGGACTTTTAACATCATAAAAACATCTTATTTTAATTAATTTAATTATCAGTAGCAAAATAAAGTAAATGTGACCCTTCTATCAATTACTGATATCTGGACAAAGTAAGCCAGTAGCGTCAGTAGGGAGTGGTCAGCCATTGTTGTTAAGACCTGAGAGTCGTGGGGCAAATTCAGCTCCTATTATAAGTCATTGTTATCAGGACCGCAGAGGCGCAGGGAGCAAATTCGGCTCCTATCTATCTCTTGGACGAAGTGTTATGGAAACCAAAGGTCTTTCATTATTAACACGCAGTCAACAATAAACAAGCTAAGTGTTCTACCGAAACCCGTTTATCTAATCATTTTTGGCCATTAATGTTGGTAGATAGGGCGAACCGATTAGAATACGAAATCGCCTCATACTAAAGGTAATTAAGCTTTGGTCCTTATTATACATAATATACAGTGTTTTCTCTGATATAGCTGTCATATATTTGGTTTCTGGCTTTACAGCTAGCACCTTTGACAGGTACAAGAAGAGGAAGCAAGACTTGATACATCAGTTACTGGGTGTTGGAAACTGATCCAAAATAGGATAATTTGATGTCTACATCCTAGTTATACCTGGTGAACTAAGCCTGCTGTGTAATAAGATAAGGAACCTCCTCAATGTATACTAATATGTGTAGTTAATACTGTAGTTTGATTGGCTGCATATATATAAATTTAATATAAACCCCCCATAATGTGTAAGGATCGATTTGTGAGATTATTGCAGAAATACAGTCCACTTAACATTATGCAAATTGCTATCGAAGTATATAAATTAACGTAAATATAAATTCTATATAAATTCATATAAATTAAATATAAATTTCACAGGTCGGTTCCCACAATAATTTGGTCCTTCGAAACTGGATTATTTGGTCCTTTGAACCCACATTATTTGGTCATCTTCGAGCCGGATGACAGATTATATGGTCATCTTAGTACCGGTTGAACCAGTTAACAAGTCGATTCATTAAATACACAGGTACTAGTGCAGTGTGATTAATACAATACAGTGCCAGTCAAAGACGGCAGCGTTGCCTCGAACGAGCTCAGGAGCCCCTCAAGCCCAGTTCAGCCATACTCAGCGGTTTCACTGTCAACCACCTATTTGGTGGCGTATTATTTCCGTGGGATGACAGTGCTAATATTGAAGCCAGCCAAATTAGTGGCTGTGTCCTCAGGAGATTGTTCACGGATTTCGTGGAGTTAATTTTGCAAGGTCAATAATAATATTTAATACTTCTTGATAATATTAGAAGTTTCTAGAGGCTATTATCAATAATTGTGTATATTATTTCTCCAAAATAGAGAATTATTTAATATATATTGCACTAGTGTTCTCAATACAATATTTACTAATTGCCAACCCACAAAAGGGTAGGATATACATTGACTAGTGTTTATAGATAACCTAGTCCCCTATTACCATTGACTAGTTGAACTATTTATTGTTCATCCTAGTTCCATTATTACCATAGTCTAGTTGTACTATATTAAACAACCTAGCACCATTAATGAATGGTGCAGACCCTATTTTGGGTATAATTGTTATCAACTCGAGTTGAGTTGTGTATATAATAGTTTACTTATGATCATTACACCTTTGAGTGATTAATTAGTGTCTATACCATCCTAGGGTGATTTTGAGGAGTGTGAGGGGATGGTTCACCAGCTCACTTACAATAGTGCTCTTATGCCTGTGGGAGGCCAGTACACTTGTTAAGTGTGCGGACTTAAGTTTGGTAACCAGCAACCGAAACATCTAGTGTTTGGGCTCATGTGAGAGCCCCAGTCATCAGCAGTCCAGAAATGTTACCTTGGCCGGGGTAGTATGTCTGTGGACAGAGATAGAGCCGATAGCATCATCTCATTGTATGGCTTGGGCGAGACTCTAGTTTGCGCGGGAAACAAGCTAGGCGGCAGGCGTGGGTGAGCTGTGGGCCTCCCGCGCGCTAGCCACTTGAGTCGTCGTCATGGAAACAGCAGCCATCTTAGTAAACATCTTGAGCTGCCATGTTGGTCGGCCATCTTGGAGTTGCCCTAGGGGCTATGCTACACCGTCGCTGATTGGATGAGAGGGGTAGGCCGTTGTATGCCTTCCTCTCATTGGTTATTTCGAGGGGGACGCGGGAATCGTCGGTGTAAGCGTCATTCTGAACATAGCTACCACCCTTGATTTGATTTTGATTGTTGCCGCCGAAGGCGGCTAGTTTATTGTGCACCCCATACTCATCCTGTGAGCGGTAGCGCAAAAGCATTACAGAGGGCACAAAAGGTCTTTATCAGACCTCATCTTAGATTATTACATTAACAATTACATCTATCATTTACACCTTATAGTTACAATGTCAGCTAGTTACAGAGTAAGTGCTATTTCAAGAGCTACATATTTACAGTAAGTCATCATACATTAATGGTAGGTCTTATCACTAATACATAATAGTTTGACCAATGGGGATATTACAGAGTCATAGGGGAGCTTCTGTTTATTATTAGTCCTCACAGTACACTACTTGTTTCTGAATCTCATATGTCGTTTATCTACTGGAAGCGAAATGTGGATACAGTGCAAGGATTTCAGGTAATTTATCCATGGTAATAAGATAGGTTGCCATATCATACAGAGTGAGCTTAGATTTATCTCTAAATGGCTCAATTTTACTACAATCCAAGATATAGTGTTCGAGTGTGTGTCCCTGTCTTTGTCCACACACTTTACACTTTACTTCATCTATCTACCCTGTCAAGACGCTTCCTGTACTCAATTCGGCCAATTTGACTATAGGGCGTCGTGGTAGCTTAACTACTCAGCTGCTTCACCTCCTGCTTCATCTACGACAGCGGTCGTCACAGAATCCGGCCGAAGTCGTCGCTTGGAGGGGAAAAAACATTGTGAACAGTGAGTGGGTATAGAAGATCTTGTGATCTGGGATCGTGGGGTAATGTGCATACGAGCAGTAACAGACTCGTAGATCCCATACCAGTGATGATTAGACTTGCTAGTGCTCTGTAGCAGTCGATGGGAACGGGGAAATAAGTGTTAGTGCTTTAAGGCAGATTTCCCATGTTTGTGTAAGAAGTTATCGTTGTGCGCGTCACCTGGGTACGAACGCTTCACTTCATTGGTGGGTCGAGGGTGCGAAACAAGCCGTGTTGTGAGTGGGAGGGTTCGTGTGCGCGCCAATTGTACGAAAGATACCACTGAGGTACCAAGCCCGCCTACCACCACTGTGAGCCAGCCACCCATAGCGGGGTGCCTGATGTATGGGAATGGTGTGTGTAAGCCGGCAGTATGTATGAGTAAGTACCTATGTGTGTATTTCTGGTGATTAGTAGTCTCTAAAGCTTGAATTCGAAAGTCAAGTGTTCCGCCACATTATCACATAGCACCTGTGAGGTGAAGTGAAGTGTGGACGAGGAGATAATCACCCTTATTGTCATCTTGTCGGTCCAGAGGGACTTACGTCTTGTGTACACAGACGTACAGTGTGTGTGTGTGTGTGGGTACACACGGGAACAGGGTATACATAGATTAGCCAAGGACTGAGAGGATGTCCATGTAATAATTATATTATTCCATTGTGGTAATTAAATCATTCTTGATCGTCCGTGGGACGAAGTGATATCATTTCCATATGTAATCTTACAGGTGTGGAATTTCAACACTGAGCGCTCAGGTATGTGGTAACGTCAGTGATTCCTGGCAATGATTATTGTGGAGTGTGCCACAGTGTGGTTTTAATTTCTTGTATTGTTCCCAGGGCCGTGACAAGTGTGATTTATACATATATATATTGTGGTTGCAGTATTAACGTAATTTTGGTAGAATTTGGTGAGTGACGAGGCTGTCGGGAGTGACAGCCATCGCTCTGTCGAGTAACGTAACTCGGGAGTGTTTATTATTATTATGCCTTATATCCCTATCCCAGTGTCCTATTTGCCTTAACAAACAACACAGAAATCATATATATATATATATATATAATATATATATATAATATATAATATATATCTATATATATATATATATATATATATATATATATATATATAAAATCGTAGTGTCACGGTGCCCAGTATTATTGTGT
>WNGS01004755.1:5280-21968 GCA_020271785.1 Procambarus virginalis
GTAAGCTTGGTGTGTGTGTGGCTGTAGTTCCCTCTGGTAAGCTTGGTGTGTGTGTGGCTGTAGTTCCCTCTGGTAAGCTTGGTGTGTGTGTGGCTGTAGTTCCCTCTGTAAGCTTGGTGTGTGTGGTGCTGTAGTTCCCTCTGGTAAGCTTGGTGTGTGTGGCTGTAGTTCCCTCTGGTAAGCTTGGTGTGTGTGGCTGTAGTTCCCTCTGGTAAGCTTGGTGTGTGTGTGTGTGGCTGTAGTTCCCTCTGGTAAGCTTGGTGTGTGGTGTGGCTGTAGTTCCCTCTGGTAAGCTTGGTGTGTGTGGCTGTAGTTCCCTCTGGTAAGCTTGGTGTGTGTGTGTGGCTGTAGTTCCCTCTGGTAAGCTTGGTGTGTGTGTGTGGCTGTAGTTCCCTCTGGTAAGCTGGTGTGTGTGTGTGGCTGTAGTTCCCTCTGGTAAGCTTGGTTGTGTGTGTGGCTGTAGTTCCTCTGGTAAGCTTGGTGTTGTGTGTGGCTGTAGTTCCCTCTGGTAAGCTTGGTGTGTGGTGTGGCTGTAGTTCCCTCTGGTAAGCTTGGTGTGTGTGTGTGGCTGTAGTTCCCTCTGGTAAGCTTGTGTGTGTGTGGCTGTAGTTCCCTCTGGTAAGCTTGTGTGTGTGGCTGTAGTTCCCTCTGGTAAGCTTGGTGTGTGTGTGGCTGTAGTTCCCTCTGGTAAGCTTGGTGTGTGTGGCTGTAGTTCCCTCTGGTAAGCTTGGTGTGTGTGTGGCTGTAGTTCCCTCTGGTAAGCTTGGTGTGTGTGGCTGTAGTTCCCTCTGGTAAGCTTGGTGTGTGTGGCTGTATTAGTTCCCTCTGGTAAGCTTGGTGTGTGTGGCTGTAGTTCCCTCTGGTAAGCTTGGTGTGTGTGGCTGTAGTTCCCTCTGGTAAGCTTGGTGTGTGTGTGGCTGTAGTTCCCTCTGGTAAGCTTGGTGTGTGGTGCTGTAGTTCCCTCTGGTAAGCTTGGTGTGTGTGTGGCTGTAGTTCCCTCTGGTAAGCTTGGTGTGTGTGTGGCTGTAGTTCCCTCTGGTAAGCTTGTGTGTGTGGCTGTAGTTCCCTCTGGTAAGCTTGGTGTGTGTGTGGCTGTAGTTCCCTCTGTAAGCTTGGTGTGTGTGTGGCTGTAGTTCCCTCTGGTAAGCTTGGTGTGTGTGTGTGGCTGTAGTTCCCTCTGGTAAGCTTGGTGTGTGTTGTGGTGTAGTTCCCTCTGGTAAGCTTGGTGTGTGTGTGGCTGTAGTTCCCTCTGGTAAGCTTGGTGTGTGTGTGTGGCTGTAGTTCCCTCTGGTAAGCTTGGTGTGTGTGTGGCTGTAGTTCCCTCTGGTAAGCTTGGTGTGTGTGTGTGGCTGTAGTTCCCTCTGGTAAGCTTGGTGTGTGTGGCTGTAGTTCCCTCTGGTAAGCTTGGTGTGTGTGTGGCTGTAGTTCCCTCTGGTAGCTTGGTGTGTGTGTGGGCTGTAGTTCCCTCTGGTAAGCTTGGTGTGTGTGTGTGGCTGTAGTTCCCTCTGGTAAGCTTGGTGTGTGTGTGGCTGTAGTTCCCTCTGGTAAGCTTGGTGTGTGTGTGTGGCTGTAGTTCCCTCTGGTAAGCTTGGTGTGTGGTGGCTGTAGTTCCCTCTGGTAAGCTTGGTGTGTGTGTGTGGCTGTAGTTCCCTCTGGTAAGCTTGGTGTGTGTGTGTGGCTGTAGTTCCCTCTGGTAAGCTTGGTGGTGTGTGTGGCTGTAGTTCCCTCTGGTAAGCTTGGTGTGTGTGTGGCTGTAGTTCCCTCTGGTAAGCTTGGTGTGTGTGTGGCTGTAGTTCCCTCTGGTAAGCTTGGTGTGTGTGTGTGGCTGTAGTTCCCTCTGGTAAGCTTGGTGTGTGTGTGGCTGTAGTTCCCTCTGTAAGCTTGGTGTGTGTGGCTGTAGTTCCCTCTGGTAAGCTTGGTGTGTGTGTGTGGCTGTAGTTCCCTCTGGTAAGCTTGGTGTGTGTGTGGCTGTAGTTCCCTCTGGTAAGCTTGGTGTGTGTGGCTGTAGTTCCCTCTGGTAAGCTTGGTGTGTGTGTGTGTGTGGCTGTAGTTCCCTCTGGTAAGCTTGGTGTGTGTGTGTGGCTGTAGTTCCCTCTGGTAAGCTTGGTGTGTGTGGCTGTAGTTAGTTCCCTCTGGTAAGCTTGGTGTGTGTGTGTGTGGCTGTAGTTCCCTCTGGTAAGCTTGGTGTGTGTGTGTGGCTGTAGTTCCCTCTGGTAAGCTTGGTGTGTGTGTGTGGCTGTAGTTCCCTCTGGTAAGCTTGGTGTGTGTGTGTGGCTGTAGTTCCCTCTGGTAAGCTTGGTGTGTGTGTGGCTGTAGTTCCCTCTGGTAAGCTTGGTGTGTGTGTGGCTGTAGTTCCCTCTGGTAAGCTTGGTGTGTGTGTGTGGCTGTAGTTCCCTCTGGTAAGCTTGGTGTGTGTGTGTGGCTGTAGTTCCCTCTGGTAAGCTTGGTGTGTGTGTGCTGTAGTTCCCTCTGGTAAGCTGGTGTGTGTGTGTGGCTGTAGTTCCCTCTGGTAAGCTTGGTGTGTGTGTGGCTGTAGTTCCCTCTAGTAAGCTTGGTGTGTGTGTGGGCTGTAGTTCCCTCTGGTAAGCTTGGTGTGTTGTGGCTGTAGTTCCCTCTGGTAAGCTTGGTGTGTGTGTGGCTGTAGTTCCCTCTGGTAAGCTTGGTGTGTGTGTGTGGCTGTAGTTCCCTCTGGTAAGCTTGGTGTGTGTGGCTGTAGTTCCCTCTGGTAAGCTTGGTGTGTGTGGCTGTAGTTCCCTCTGGTAAGCTTGGTGTGTGTGTGTGGCTGTAGTTCCCTCTGGTAAGCTTGGTGTGTGTGTGGCTGTAGTTCCCTCTGGTAAGCTTGGTGTGTGTGTGGCTGTAGTTCCCTCTGGTAAGCTTGGTGTGTGTGTGGGGCTGTAGTTCCCTCTGGTAAGCTTGGTGTGTGTGTGGCTGTAGTTCCCTCTGGTAAGCTTGGTGTGTGTGTGTGGCTGTAGTTCCCTCTAGTAAGCTTGGTGTGTGTGTGGCTGTAGTTCCCTCTGGTAAGCTTGGTGTGTGTGTGTGGCTGTAGTTCCCTCTGGTAAGCTTGGTGTGTGTGTGCTGTAGTTCCCTCTGGTAAGCTTGGTGTGTGTGTGTGGCTGTAGTTCCCTCTGGTAAGCTTGGTGTGTGTGTGGCTGTAGTTCCCTCTGGTAAGCTTGGTGTGTGTGGCTGTAGTTCCCTCTGGTAAGCTTGGTGTGTGTGGGCTGTAGTTCCCTCTGGTAAGCTTGGTGTGTGTGGCTGTAGTTCCCCTTGGTAAGCTTGGTGTGTGTGTGTGGCTGTAGTTCCCTCTTAAGCTTGGTGTGTGTGGCTGTAGTTCCCTCTAGTAAGCTTGGTGTGTGTGGCTGTAGTTCCCTCTGGTAAGCTTGGTGTGTGTGGCTGTAGTTCCCTCTGGTAAGCTTGGTGTGTGTGGCTGTAGTTCCCTCTGGTAAGCTTGGTGTGTGTGGTTGTAGTTCCCTCTGGTAAGCTTGGTGTGTGTGGCTGTAGTTCCCTCTGGTAAGCTTGGTGTGTGTGGCTGTAGTTCCCTCTGGTAAGCTTGGTGTGTGTGTGGCTGTAGTTCCCTCTGGTAAGCTTTGTGTGTGTGTGGCTGTAGTTCCCTCTGGTAAGCTTGGTGTGGTGTGGCTGTAGTTCCCTCTGTAAGCTTGGTGTGTGTGTGTGGCTGTAGTTCCCTCTGTAAGCTTGGTGTGTGTGTGTGGCTGTAGTTTCCNTGTGGCTGTAGTTCCCTCTGGTAAGCTTGGTGTGTGTGTGGCTGTAGTTCCCTCTAGTAAGCTTGGTGTGTGTGTGTGGCTGTAGTTCCCTCTGGTAAGCTTGGTGTGTGTGTGGCTGTAGTTCCCTCTGGTAAGCTTGGTGTGTGTGGCTGTAGTTCCCTCTGGTAAGCTTGGTGTGTGTGTGTGGCTGTAGTTCCCTCTGGTAAGCTTGGTGTGTGTGGCTGTAGTTCCCTCTGGTAAGCTTGGTGTGTGTGGCTGTAGTTCCCTCTGGTAAGCTTGGTGTGTGTGTGTGGCTGTAGTTCCCTCTGGTAAGCTTGGGTGTGTGTGTGTGGCTGTAGTTCCCTCTGGTAAGCTTGGTGTGTGTGTGTGTGGCTGTAGTTCCCTCTGGTAAGCTTGGTGTGTGTGTGTGGCTGTAGTTCCCTCTAGTAAGCTTGGTGTGTGTGGCTGTAGTTCCCTCTGGTAAGCTTGGTGTGTGTGTGGCTGTAGTTCCCTCTGGTAAGCTTGGTGTGTGTGGCTGTAGTTCCCTCTGGTAAGCTTGGTGTGTGTGTGTGGCTGTAGTTCCCTCTGGTAAGCTTGGTGTGTGTGTGTGGCTGTAGTTCCCTCTGGTAAGCTTGGTGTGTGTGGCTGTAGTTCCCTCTGGTAAGCTGGTGTGTGTGTGTGTGGCTGTAGTTCCCTCTGGTAAGCTTGGTGTGTGTGGCTGTAGTTCCCTCTGGTAAGCTTGTGTGTGTGTGTGGCTGTAGTTCCCTCTGGTAAGTTTGGTGTGTGTGGCTGTAGTTCCCTCTGGTAAGCTTGGTGTGTGTGGCTGTAGTTCCCTCTGGTAAGCTTGGTGTGTGTGTGGCTGTAGTTCCCTCTGGTAAGCTTGGTGTGTGTGGCTGTAGTTCCCTCTGGTAAGCTTGGTGTGTGTGTGGCTGTAGTTCCCTCTGGTAAGCTTGGTGTGTGTGTGGCTGTAGTTCCCTCTAGTAAGCTTGGTGTGTGTGGCTGTAGTTCCCTCTAGTAAGCTTGGTGTGTGTGTGGCTGTAGTTCCCTCTAGTAAGCTTGGTGTGTGTGTGGCTGTAGTTCCCTCTGGTAAGCTTGGTGTGTGTGTGGCTGTAGTTCCCTCTGGTAAGCTGGTGTGTGTGTGTGGCTGTAGTTCCCTCTAGTAAGCTTGTGTGGGGTGTGTGTGTGGCTGTAGTTCCCTCTGGTAAGCTTGGTGTGTGTGTGTGGCTGTAGTTCCCTCTGGTAAGCTTGGTGTGTGTGGCTGTAGTTCCCTCTGGTAAGCTTGGTGTGTGTGTGTGGCTGTAGTTCCCTCTGGTAAGCTTGGTGTGTGTGTGGCTGTAGTTCCCTCTGGTAAGCTTGGTGTGTGTGGCTGTAGTTCCCTCTGGTAAGCTTGGTGTGTGTGTGTGGCTGTAGTTCCCTCTGGTAAGCTTGGTGTGTGTGTGTGTGGCTGTAGTTCCCTCTAGTAAGCTTGTGTGTGTGTGTGGCTGTAGTTCCCTCTGGTAAGCTTGGTGTGTGTGTGTGGCTGTAGTTCCCTCTGGTAAGCTTGGTGTGTGTGTGTGGCTGTAGTTCCCTCTAGTAAGCTTGGTGTGTGTGTGTGTGGCTGTAGTTCCCTCTGGTAAGCTTGGTGTGTGTGTGGCTGTAGTTCCCTCTGGTAAGCTTGGTGTGTGTGTGGCTGTAGTTCCCTCTGGTAAGCTTGGTGTGTGTGTGGCTGTAGTTCCCTCTAGTAAGCTTGGTGTGTGTGTGTGTGGCTGTAGTTCCCTCTGGTAAGCTTGGTGTGTGTGTGGCTGTAGTTCCCTCTGGTAAGCTTGGTGTGTGTGGCTGTAGTTCCCTCTGGTAAGCTTGGTGTGTGTGTGTGGCTGTAGTTCCCTCTAGTAAGCTTGGTGTGTGTGTGTGTGTGGCTGTAGTTCCCTCTAGTAAGCTTGGTGTGTGTGTGGCTGTAGTTCCCTCTGGTAAGCTTGGTGTGTGTGTGTGGCTGTAGTTCCCTCTGGTAAGCTTGGTGTGTGTGTGTGGCTGTAGTTCCCTCTAGTAAGCTTGGTGTGTGTGTGTGGCTGTAGTTCCCTCTGGTAAGCTTGGGTGTGTGTGTGGCTGTAGTTCCCTCTGGTAAGCTTGGTGTGTGTGTGGCTGTAGTTCCCTCTGGTAAGCTTGGGTGTGTGTGTGGCTGTAGTTCCCTCTGGTAAGCTTGGTGTGTGTGTGTGGCTGTAGTTCCCTCTGGTAAGCTTGGTGTGTGTGGCTGTAGTTCCCTCTGGTAAGCTTGGTGTGTGTGTGTGGCTGTAGTTCCCTCTGGTAAGCTTGGTGTGTGTGTGTGGCTGTAGTTCCCTCTAGTAAGCTTGGTGTGTGTGTGTGGCTGTAGTTCCCTCTGGTAAGCTTGGTGTGTGTGTGTGGCTGTAGTTCCCTCTGGTAAGCTTGGTGTGTGTGGCTGTAGTTCCCTCTGGTAAGCTTGGTGTGTGTGTGTGGCTGTAGTTCCCTCTGGTAAGCTTGGTGTGTGTGTGTGGCTGTAGTTCCCTCTGGTAAGCTTGGTGTGTGTGTGTGGCTGTAGTTCCCTCTGGTAAGCTTGGTGTGTGTGTGGGCTGTAGTTCCCTCTGGTAAGCTTGGTGTGTGTGGCTGTAGTTCCCTCTGGTAAGCTTGGTGTGTGTGTGTGGCTGTAGTTCCCTCTGGTAAGCTTGGTGTGTGTGTGTGGCTGTAGTTCCCTCTAGTAAGCTTGGTGTGTGTGTGTGTGGCTGTAGTTCCCTCTGGTAAGCTGGTGTGTGTGTGTGGCTGTAGTTCCCTCTGGTAAGCTTGGTGTGTGTGTGGGCTGTAGTTCCCTCTGGTAAGCTTGGTGTGTGTGTGGCTGTAGTTCCCTCTGGTAAGCTTGGTGTGTGTGTGGCTGTAGTTCCCTCTGGTAAGCTTGGTGTGTGTGTGTGGCTGTAGTTCCCTCTGGTAAGCTTGGTGTGTGTGGCTGTAGTTCCCTCTGGTAAGCTTGTGTGTGTGTGGGCTGTAGTTCCCTCTGGTAAGCTTGGTGTGTGTGGCTGTAGTTCCCTCTGTAAGCTTGGTGTGTGTGGGCTGTAGTTCCCTCTGGTAAGCTTGGTGTGTGTGGGCTGTAGTTCCCTCTGGTAAGCTTGGTGTGTGTGTGGCTGTAGTTCCCTCTGGTAAGCTTGGTGTGTGTGTGTGGCTGTAGTTCCCTCTGGTAAGCTTGGTGTGTGTGGCTGTAGTTCCCTCTGGTAAGCTTGGTGTGTGTGTGTGCTGTAGTTCCCTCTGGTAAGCTTGGTGTGTGTGTGGCTGTAGTTCCCTCTGGTAAGCTTGGTGTGTGTGTGGCTGTAGTTCCCTCTGGTAAGCTTGGTGTGTGTGGCTGTAGTTCCCTCTGGTAAGCTTGGTGTGTGTGTGTGGCTGTAGTTCCCTCTGGTAAGCTTGGTGTGTGTGTGTGGCTGTAGTTCCCTCTGGTAAGCTGGTGTGTGTGTGTGGCTGTAGTTCCCTCTGGTAAGCTTGGTGTGTGTGTGTGTGTGGCTGTAGTTCCCTCTGGTAAGCTGGTGTGTGTGTGTGTGGCTGTAGTTCCCTCTGGTAAGCTTGGTGTGTGTGTGTGGCTGTAGTTCCCTCTGGTAAGCTTTGGTGTGTGTGGGCTGTAGTTCCCTCTGGTAAGCTTGGTGTGTGTGTGGCTGTAGTTCCCTCTGGTAAGCTTGGTGTGTGTGTGTGTGGCTGTAGGTTCCCTCTGGTAAGCTTGGTGTGTGTGTGTGGCTGTAGTTCCCTCTGGTAAGCTTGGTGTGTGTGGCTGTAGTTCCCTCTGGTAAGCTTGGTGTGTGTGTGGCTGTAGTTCCCTCTGGTAAGCTTGGTGTGTGTGTGTGGCTGTAGTTCCCTCTAGTAAGCTTGGTGTGTGTGTGTGGCTGTAGTTCCCTCTGGTAAGCTTGGTGTGTGTGTGGCTGTAGTTCCCTCTGGTAAGCTTGGTGTGTGTGTGGCTGTAGTTCCCTCTGGTAAGCTTGGTGTGTGTGGCTGTAGTTCCCTCTGGTAAGCTTGGTGTGTGTGTGTGGCTGTAGTTCCCTCTGGTAAGCTTGGTGTGTGTGGCTGTAGTTCCCTCTGGTAAGCTTGGTGTGTGTGTGGCTGTAGTTCCCTCTGGTAAGCTTGGTGTGTGTGGCTGTAGTTCCCTCTAGTAAGCTTGGTGTGTGTGTGTGGCTGTAGTTCCCTCTGGTAAGCTTGGTGTGTGTGTGGCTGTAGTTCCCTCTGGTAAGCTTGGTGTGTGTGGCTGTAGTTCCCTCTGGTAAGCTTGGTGTGTGTGTGTGGCTGTAGTTCCCTCTGGTAAGCTTGGTGTGTGTGGCTGTAGTTCCCTCTGGTAAGCTTGGGTGTGTGTGGCTGTAGTTCCCTCTGGTAAGCTTGGTGTGTGTGTGTGGCTGTAGTTCCCTCTGGTAAGCTTGGTGTGTGTGTGTGTGGCTGTAGTTCCCTCTGGTAAGCTTGGTGTGTGTGTGTGGCTGTAGTTCCCTCTAGTAAGCTTGGTGTGTGTGGCTGTAGTTCCCTCTGGTAAGCTTGGTGTGTGTGTGTGTGGCTGTAGTTCCCTCTGGTAAGCTTTGGTGTGTGTGGCTGTAGTTCCCTCTGGTAAGCTTGGTGTGTGTGTGTGGCTGTAGTTCCCTCTGGTAAGCTTGGTGTGTGTGTGTGGCTGTAGTTCCCTCTGGTAAGCTTGGTGTGTGTGGCTGTAGTTCCCTCTGGTAAGCTTGGTGTGTGTGTGGCTGTAGTTCCCTCTGGTAAGCTTGGTGTGTGTGTGGCTGTAGTTCCCTCTGGTAAGCTTGGTGTGTGTGGCTGTAGTTCCCTCTGGTAAGCTTGGGTGTGTGTGTGGCTGTAGTTCCCTCTGGTAAGCTTGGTGTGTGTGTGGCTGTAGTTCCCTCTGGTAAGCTTGGTGTGTGTGGCTGTAGTTCCCTCTGGTAAGCTTGTGTGTGTGTGGCTGTAGTTCCCTCTGGTAAGCTTGGGTGTGTGTGGCTGTAGTTCCCTCTGGTAAGCTTGGTGTGTGTGGCTGTAGTTCCCTCTGGTAAGCTTGGGTGTGTGTGTGGCTGTAGTTCCCTCTGGTAAGCTTGGTGTGTGTGGCTGTAGTTCCCTCTGGTAAGCTTGGTGTGTGTGTGGCTGTAGTTCCCTCTGGTAAGCTTGGTGTGTGTGTGGCTGTAGTTCCCTCTGGTAAGCTTGGTGTGTGTGGCTGTAGTTCCCTCTGGTAAGCTTGGTGTGTGTGGCTGTAGTTCCCTCTGGTAAGCTTGGTGTGTGTGTGGCTGTAGTTCCCTCTAGTAAGCTTGGTGTGTGTGTGTGGCTGTAGTTCCCTCTGGTAAGCTTGGTGTGTGTGTGGCTGTAGTTCCCTCTGGTAAGCTTGGTGTGTGTGTGTGGCTGTAGTTCCCTCTAGTAAGCTTGGTGTGTGTGTGTGGCTGTAGTTCCCTCTGGTAAGCTTGGTGTGTGTGTGGCTGTAGTTCCCTCTGGTAAGCTTGGTGTGTGTGGCTGTAGTTCCCTCTGGTAAGCTTGGTGTGTGTGTGGCTGTAGTTCCCTCTGGTAAGCTTGGTGTGTGTGGCTGTAGTTCCCTCTGGTAAGCTTGGTGTGTGTGGCTGTAGTTCCCTCTGGTAAGCTTGGTGTGTGTGTGGCTGTAGTTCCCTCTGGTAAGCTTGGTGTGTGTGTGTGTGTGGCTGTAGTTCCCTCTAGTAAGCTTGTGTGTGTGTGTGTGGCTGTAGTTCCCTCTGGTAAGCTTGGTGTGTGTGTGTGGCTGTAGTTCCCTCTGGTAAGCTTGGTGTGTGTGTGTGGCTGTAGTTCCCTCTAGTAAGCTTGGTGTGTGTGTGTGTGGCTGTAGTTCCCTCTGGTAAGCTTGGTGTGTGTGTGTGGCTGTAGTTCCCTCTGGTAAGCTTGGTGTGTGTGTGGCTGTAGTTCCCTCTGGTAAGCTTGGTGTGTGTGTGGCTGTAGTTCCCTCTAGTAAGCTTGGTGTGTGTGTGTGGCTGTAGTTCCCTCTGGTAAGCTTGGTGTGTGTGTGGCTGTAGTTCCCTCTGGTAAGCTTGGTGTGTGTGGCTGTAGTTCCCTCTGGTAAGCTTGGTGTGTGTGTGTGTGGCTGTAGTTCCCTCTGGTAAGCTTGTGTGTGTGTGTGTGTGGCTGTAGTTCCCTCTGGTAAGCTTGGTGTGTGTGTGGCTGTAGTTCCCTCTGGTAAGCTTGGTGTGTGTGTGTGGCTGTAGTTCCCTCTGGTAAGCTTGGTGTGTGTGTGTGGCTGTAGTTCCCTCTAGTAAGCTTGGTGTGTGTGTGTGGCTGTAGTTCCCTCTGGTAAGCTTGGTGTGTGTGTGTGGCTGTAGTTCCCTCTGGTAAGCTTGGTGTGTGTGTGGCTGTAGTTCCCTCTGGTAAGCTTGTGTGTGTGTGTGGCTGTAGTTCCCTCTGGTAAGCTTGGTGTGTGTGTGTGGCTGTAGTTCCCTCTGGTAAGCTTGGTGTGTGTGGCTGTAGTTCCCTCTGGTAAGCTTGGTGTGTGTGTGTGGCTGTAGTTCCCTCTGGTAAGCTTGGGTGTGTGTGTGGCTGTAGTTCCCTCTAGTAAGCTTGGTGTGTGTGTGTGGCTGTAGTTCCCTCTGGTAAGCTTGTGTGTGTGTGTGGCTGTAGTTCCCTCTGGTAAGCTTGGTGTGTGTGGCTGTAGTTCCCTCTGGTAAGCTTGGTGTGTGTGTGTGGCTGTAGTTCCCTCTGGTAAGCTTGGTGTGTGTGTGGCTGTAGTTCCCTCTAGTAAGCTTGGTGTGTGTGTGTGTGTGGCTGTAGTTCCCTCTGGTAAGCTTGGTGTGTGTGTGTGGCTGTAGTTCCCTCTGGTAAGCTTGGTGTGTGTGGCTGTAGTTCCCTCTGGTAAGCTTGGTGTGTGTGTGTGGCTGTAGTTCCCTCTGGTAAGCTTGGTGTGTGTGGCTGTAGTTCCCTCTGGTAAGCTTGGTGTGTGTGTGGCTGTAGTTCCCTCTGGTAAGCTTGGTGTGTGTGTGGCTGTAGTTCCCTCTGGTAAGCTTGGTGTGTGTGTGGCTGTAGTTCCCTCTGGTAAGCTTGGTGTGTGTGTGGCTGTAGTTCCCTCTGGTAAGCTTGTGTGTGTGGCTGTAGTTCCCTCTGGTAAGCTTGGTGTGTGTGTGGCTGTAGTTCCCTCTGGTAAGCTTGGGTGTGTGTGTGGCTGTAGTTCCCTCTGGTAAGCTTGGTGTGTGTGTGTGGCTGTAGTTCCCTCTGGTAAGCTTGGTGTGTGTGTGGCTGTAGTTCCCTCTGGTAAGCTTGTGTGTGTGTGGCTGTAGTTCCCTCTGGTAAGCTTGGTGTGTGTGGCTGTAGTTCCCTCTGGTAAGCTTGGTGTGTGTGTGTGGCTGTAGTTCCCTCTGGTAAGCTTGGTGTGTGTGGGCTGTAGTTCCCTCTGGTAAGCTTGGTGTGTGTGGCTGTAGTTCCCTCTGGTAAGCTTGGTGTGTGTGTGTGTGTGGCTGTAGTTCCCTCTGTAAGCTTGGTGTGTGTGGCTGTAGTTCCCTCTGGTAAGCTTGGTGTGTGTGGCTGTAGTTCCCTCTGGTAAGCTTGGTGTGTGTGTGTGTGGCTGTAGTTCCCTCTGGTAAGCTTGTGTGTGTGTGTGCTGTAGTTCCCTCTGGTAAGCTTGGTGTGTGTGTGTGGCTGTAGTTCCCTCTGGTAAGCTTGGTGTGTGTGTGTGGCTGTAGTTCCCTCTGGTAAGCTTGGTGTGTGTGTGTGGCTGTAGTTCCCTCTGGTAAGCTTGGTGTGTGTGTGGCTGTAGTTCCCTCTGGTAAGCTTGGTGTGTGTGTGGCTGTAGTTCCCTCTGGTAAGCTTGGTGTGTGTGTGGCTGTAGTTCCCTCTGGTAAGCTTGGTGTGTGTGTGTGGCTGTAGTTCCCTCTGTAAGCTTGGTGTGTGTGTGGCTGTAGTTCCCTCTGGTAAGCTTGGTGTGGTGTGTGCTGTAGTTCCCTCTGGTAAGCTTGGTGTGTGTGTGTGGCTGTAGTTCCCTCTGGTAAGCTTGGTGTGTGTGTGTGGCTGTAGTTCCCTCTGGTAAGCTTGGTGTGTGTGTGGCTGTAGTTCCCTCTGTAAGCTTGGTGTGTGTTGCTGTAGTTCCCTCCCTCTGTAAGCTTGGTGTGTGTGTGGCTGTAGTTCCCTCTGGTAAGCTTGGTGTGTGTGTGTGGCTGTAGTTCCCTCTGGTAAGCTTGGTGTGTGTGGCTGTAGTTCCCTCTGGTAAGCTTGGTGTGTGTGTGGCTGTAGTTCCCTCTGGTAAGCTTGGTGTGTGTGTGTGTGTGGCTGTAGTTCCCTCTGGTAAGCTTGGTGTGTGTGTGGCTGTAGTTCCCTCTGGTAAGCTTGGTGTGTGTGCTGTAGTTCCCTCTGGTAAGCTTGGTGTGTGTGTGTGGCTGTAGTTCCCTCTGGTAAGCTTGGTGTGTGTGTGGCTGTAGTTCCCTCTGGTAAGCTTGGTGTGTGTGTGTGGCTGTAGTTCCCTCTGGTAAGCTTGGTGTGTGTGTGGCTGTAGTTCCCTCTGGTAAGCTTGGTGTGTGTGTGTGGCTGTAGTTCCCTCTGGTAAGCTTGGTGTGTGTGTGGCTGTAGTTCCCTCTGGTAAGCTTGGTGTGTGTGTGTGGCTGTAGTTCCCTCTGGTAAGCTTGGTGTGTGTGTGGCTGTAGTTCCCTCTGGTAAGCTTGGTGTGTGTGGCTGTAGTTCCCTCTGGTAAGCTTGGTGTGTGTGTGGCTGTAGTTCCCTCTGGTAGCTTGGTGTGTGTGTGCTGTAGTTCCCTCTGGTAAGCTTGNTGGCTGTAGTTCCCTCTGGTAAGCTTGGTGTGTGTGTGCTGTAGTTCCCTCTGGTAAGCTTGGTGTGTGTGTGGCTGTAGTTCCCTCTGGTAAGCTTGGTGTGTGTGTGGCTGTAGTTCCCTCTGGTAAGCTTGGTGTGTGTGTGTGGCTGTAGTTCCCTCTGGTAAGCTTGGTGTGTGTGTGGCTGTAGTTCCCTCTGGTAAGCTTGGTGTGTGTGTGGGCTGTAGTTCCCTCTGGTAAGCTTGGTGTGTGTGGCTGTAGTTCCCTCTGTAAGCTTGGTGTGTGTGTGTGCTGTAGTTCCCTCTGGTAAGCTTGTGTGTGTGTGTGGCTGTAGTTCCCTCTGGTAAGCTTGGTGTGTGTGTGTGGCTGTAGTTCCCTCTGGTAAGCTTGGTGTGTGTGTGGCTGTAGTTCCCTCTGGTAAGCTTGGTGTGTGTGGCTGTAGTTCCCTCTGGTAAGCTTGGTGTGTGTGTGTGGCTGTAGTTCCCTCTGTAAGCTTGGTGTGTGTGTGGCTGTAGTTCCCTCTGTAAGCTTGGTGTGTGTGTGGCTGTAGTTCCCTCTGGTAAGCTTGGTGTGTGTGTGTGGCTAGTTCCCTCTGGTAAGCTTGGTGTGTGTGGGCTGTAGTTCCCTCTGTAAGCTTGGTGTGTGTGTGGCTGTAGTTCCCTCTGGTAAGCTTGGTGTGTGTGTGTGTGTGGCTGTAGTTCCCTCTGGTAAGCTTGGTGTGTGTGTGTGGCTGTAGTTCCCTCTGGTAAGCTTGGTGTGTGTGGCTGTAGTTCCCTCTGGTAAGCTTGGTGTGTGTGTGTGGCTGTAGTTCCCTCTGGTAAGCTTGGTGTGTGTGTGTGGCTGTAGTTCCCTCTGGTAGCTTGGTGTGTGTGTGGCTGTAGTTCCCTCTGGTAAGCTTGGTGTGTGTGTGTGGCTGTAGTTCCCTCTGGTAAGCTTGGTGTGTGTGTGCTGTAGTTCCCTCTGGTAAGCTTGGTGTGTGTGTGTGGCTGTAGTTCCCTCTAGTAAGCTTGGTGTGTGTGTGTGGCTGTAGTTCCCTCTGGTAAGCTTGGTGTGTGTGTGGCTGTAGTTCCCTCTGTAAGCTTGGTGTGTGTGTGTGTCTGTAGTTCCCTCTGGTAAGCTTGGTGTGTGTGTGTGGCTGTAGTTCCCTCTAGTAAGCTTGGTGTGTGTGTGTGGCTGTAGTTCCCTCTGTAAGCTTGGTGTGTGTGTGGCTGTAGTTCCCTCTGGTAAGCTTGGTGTGTGTGGCTGTAGTTCCCTCTGGTAAGCTTGGTGTGTGTGTGGCTGTAGTTCCCTCTGGTAAGCTTGGTGTGTGTGTGTGGCTGTAGTTCCCTCTGGTAAGCTTGGTGTGTGTGGCTGTAGTTCCCTCTGGTAAGCTTGGTGTGTGTGGCTGTAGTTCCCTCTGGTAAGCTTGGTGTGTGTGTGTGTGGCTGTAGTTCCCTCTGGTAAGCTTGGTGTGTGTGTGGCTGTAGTTCCCTCTGGTAAGCTTGGTGTGTGTGGCTGTAGTTCCCTCTGGTAAGCTTGGTGTGTGTGTGTGGCTGTAGTTCCCTCTGGTAAGCTTGGTGTGTGTGTGGCTGTAGTTCCCTCTGGTAAGCTTGGTGTGTGTGTGTGGCTGTAGTTCCCTCTAGTAAGCTTGGTGTGTGTGTGGCTGTAGTTCCCTCTAGTAAGCTTGGTGTGTGTGTGGCTGTAGTTCCCTCTAGTAAGCTTGGTGTGTGTGTGGCTGTAGTTCCCTCTAGTAAGCTTGGTGTGTGTGTGTGGCTGTAGTTCCCTCTGGTAAGCTTGGTGTGTGTGGCTGTAGTTCCCTCTGGTAAGTTTGGTGTGTGTGTGGCTGTAGTTCCCTCTGGTAAGCTTGGTGTGTGTGTGGCTGTAGTTCCCTCTGGTAAGCTTGGTGTGTGTGGCTGTAGTTCCCTCTGGTAAGCTTGGTGTGTGTGTGGCTGTAGTTCCCTCTAGTAAGCTTGGTGTGTGTGGCTGTAGTTCCCTCTAGTAAGCTTGGTGTGTGTGGCTGTAGTTCCCTCTGTAAGCTTGGTGTGTGTGGCTGTAGTTCCCTCTGGTAAGCTTGGTGTGTGTGGCTGTAGTTCCCTCTGGTAAGCTTGGTGTGTGTGGCTGTAGTTCCCTCTGGTAAGCTTGGTGTGTGTGGGCTGTAGTTCCCTCTGGTAAGCTTGGTGTGTGTGGCTGTAGTTCCCTCTGGTAAGCTTGGTGTGTGTGTGTGGCTGTAGTTCCCTCTGGTAAGCTTTGTGTGTGTGGCTGTAGTTCCCTCTGGTAAGCTTGGTGTGTGTGGCTGTAGTTCCCTCTGGTAAGCTTGGTGTGTGTGTGCTGTAGTTCCCTCTGGTAAGCTTGGTGTGTGTGTGTGGCTGTAGTTCCCTCTGGTAAGCTTGGTGTGTGTGTGGCTGTAGTTCCCTCTGGTAAGCTTGGTGTGTGTGTGTGGCTGTAGTTCCCTCTGGTAAGCTTGGTGTGTGTGTGGCTGTAGTTCCCTCTGGTAAGCTTGGTGTGTGTGTGCTGTAGTTCCCTCTGGTAAGCTTGGTGTGTGTGTGGCTGTAGTTCCCTCTGGTAAGCTTGGTGTGTGTGTGGCTGTAGTTCCCTCTGGTAAGCTTGGTGTGTGTGTGGCTGTAGTTCCCTCTGGTAAGCTTGGTGTGTGTGTGGCTGTAGTTCCCTCTGGTAAGCTTGGTGTGTGTGGCTGTAGTTCCCTCTGGTAAGCTTGGTGGTGTGTGTGGCTGTAGTTCCCTCTGGTAAGCTGGTGTGTGTGTGTGGCTGTAGTTCCCTCTGGTAAGCTTGGTGTGTGTGTGGCTGTAGTTCCCTCTGGTAAGCTTGGTGTGTGTGTGGCTGTAGTTCCCTCTGGTAAGCTTGGTGTGTGTGTGGCTGTAGTTCCCTCTGGTAAGCTTGGTGTGTGTGTGTGGCTGTAGTTCCCTCTGGTAAGCTTGGTGTGTGTGTGGCTGTAGTTCCCTCTGGTAAGCTTGGTGTGTGTGGCTGTAGTTCCCTCTGGTAAGCTTGGTGTGTGTGTGTGGCTGTTCCCTCTGGTAAGCTTGGTGTGTGTGGCTGTAGTTCCCTCTGGTAAGCTTGGTGTGTGTGGCTGTAGTTCCCTCTGGTAAGCTTGGTGTGTGTGTGTGTGTGGCTGTAGTTCCCTCTGGTAAGCTTGGTGTGTGTGTGGCTGTAGTTCCCTCTGGTAAGCTTGGTGTGTGTGGTGTGCTGTAGTTCCTCTGGTAAGCTTGGTGTGTGTGTGTGTGGCTGTAGTTCCCTCTGGTAAGCTTGGTGTGTGTGTGTGGCTGTAGTTCCCTCTGGTAAGCTTGGTGTGTGTGTGTGGCTGTAGTTCCCTCTAGTAAGCTTGGTGTGTGTGTGGCTGTAGTTCCCTCTGGTAAGCTTGGTGTGTGTGTGGCTGTAGTTCCCTCTGGTAAGCTGGTGTGTGTGTGTGGCTGTAGTTCCCTCTGGTAAGCTTGGTGTGTGTGTGTGGCTGTAGTTCCCTCTGGTAAGCTTGGTGTGTGTGTGTGGGTAGTTCCCTCTGGTAAGCTGGGTGTGGTGTGGCTGTAGTTCCCTCTGTAAGCTTGGTGTGTGTGTGGCTGTAGTTCCCTCTGGTAAGCTTGGTGTGTGTGTGTGGCTGTAGTTCCCTCTGGTAAGCTTGGTGTGTGTGTGTGGCTGTAGTTCCCTCTGGTAAGCTTGGTGTGTGTGTGGCTGTAGTTCCCTCTGGTAAGCTTGTGTGTGTGTGTGTGGCTGTAGTTCCCTCTGGTAAGCTTGGTGTGTGTGTGTGTGGCTGTAGTTCCCTCTGGTAAGCTTGTGGTGTGTGTGGCTGTAGTTCCCTCTGGTAAGCTTGGTGTGTGTGTGGCTGTAGTTCCCTCTGGTAAGCTTGGTGTGTGTGTGTGGCTGTAGTTCCCTCTGTAAGCTTGGTGTGTGTGGCTGTAGTCCCTCTGGTAAGCTTGTGTGGTGTGTGGCTGTAGTTCCCTCTGGTAAGCTTGGTGTGTGTGGGCTGTAGTTCCCTCTGGTAAGCTTGTGTGTGTGTGGCTGTAGTTCCCTCTGGTAAGCTTGGTGTGGTGTGTGGCTGTAGTTCCCTCTGGTAAGCTTGGTGTGTGTGTGGCTGTAGTTCCCTCTGGTAAGCTTGGTGTGTGTGTGTGGCTGTAGTTCCCTCTGGTAAGCTTGGTGTGTGTGTGGCTGTAGTTCCCTCTGGTAAGCTTGGTGTGTGTGGCTGTAGTTCCCTCTGGTAAGCTTGGTGTGTGTGTGGCTGTAGTTCCCTCTGGTAAGCTTGGTGTGTGTGTGTGGCTGTAGTTCCCTCTGGTAAGCTTGGTGGTGTGTGTGGCTGTAGTTCCCTCTGGTAAGCTTG
>WNGS01004757.1:0-13409 GCA_020271785.1 Procambarus virginalis
CGTGAATTCACAGTGTTTGATGAGACCTGCTTAGGCAGTGCGGAGTGGTACGTATTTATGTATGATTAATTATCGGTCCTGGGGACAGTTAATTAATTGCTCGAGGTTAATTAGGTAATTAGCACTCATAGTAAGTATAAGTAATTAATGATACACAGACTGTTGAGAAGCCACCCACTTGGGGTAGGCTTAGTTAACGTAACTAAATTGAGATGTAATTAGTGGTCCGTTTGACCTTAATTAAGAATTACTCCCTGAATACTGCAAGGAGTCAAGTGTGATGTAATTTAAGAGTTTGAGTTATTGTGATAAGATGACATGTGTTAACGTAGAGTACTATCATGTTGTTGTCTAGCGTGAGCCACTTGTTATGTGATTAAAGTAGTACTTGTTGCTGACTGCTGTGATCAGTCAATTTCCATCATTATTCACATAATCAATGTTGTAATTGATTAAGGCAATTTCCTTTGGTTATCGTCTAGTGACGAGGTAAAGTAACTTAGGGATGAGTGGAGCTGTCCCAGAATCCCACCTTGCCTGACATTGTTCACTTTAGTTGTGATAGGGGGTCACTGTTGGACTACCCACCTGATTACGGGGGTCGCTCCTGTGGGCGGGGGAGGACCTTAAGCTTGTGATTAGAGTAGCTGCCACTATGAAGCCGTGTCACTATTGATTGCTTGCTTGGTGTCATCAGTGGATAACTTTGGTCAGTTAGTTCATATGTCAGCCCGAAGTGTCAGCGGGATGGAGCCTGCTGTCATTTCTCTATGGGCTGTTGAATAGCTGTGTTGCAAATGCCACTGGAATGACATTAACGTAATTAAATCACTCGCTTTGGTGTAACTTAGTCTGTGATAATTTTCTTTGAATTTGCAATATTGCGTCATCAGTGGGCACACCGGTGTTCAGGTTAGTTCAGTATGCAGCCACACAGCAAGGGTTGCTATTAGCTGTTTGTTATGGTGCCACTGGATGGACATTAACGTAAAGATTAATTTGAGGAAGGGTGCTGGAATTGCCAGTGAACCCATTAGTTATTGATGTCATTGAAAGGCTACTGATTTGATTGCATTGCAACCGCCATTGCAGGTATAGACTGCACTGAGGCGTAGAACAGTTAGGAGGTTACTGGAGACGTGTTTCAGAACTCTCTGTGTCTTGTGTTGTAATTGTGATTATAGATCAGTTAGTTCTTGCTTGCTTGTTGATTTCCTCTGTGGGCACGCTTATGTTCGAGTTAGTCATTATGCAGTCCGAGGGGCTGGTGTCTAGCTGTCATTGATAGTGTCACAGGAAGGACTTCGAGTAACGTTATTGACATTCTTTTGTTTTGATGTAGTAGTCTAGTCTCTTGTTATAAATAAATTGTTATTTTGTTAACGGTCTTTAATGTCAACCTTCAACTATCCTGTGCCACACCATGTTCTGATATATTGATATTGTTGTTTGATCTTTGATATGACGGCTATGCTCTTGGGAATTCGAATTCCAATTCATAGCGCCACAACAAATATAAACTTTGATTGTGAGAACCCGTCGTTACCACTTTATTGGTTTTAACGTCATGTTTAACTAGGAGGAACCAGCGGCCTATTGTGGACAGGTTTTCACCCCTTGCTGGTGAAGCCTGGCGGTTTGCTCCCGCTTCTCCTTTTTCTATTGGAGTCATGCTTAACTGCCAAGAGCAGCCTTAAACTTGTAGTCCACCTCCTAGGGAGGTAGGCGTAGAGAAAATCTCACAGTCGAGCCACGACTGCACCTCCTGGGTGCCCCCATTGGCCCAAGCAATCGGGGGTCCTGGTGAAAAATCCTGATCTAAAGAGAATGCTGGACAGGTTGACATGGATGATGCCCATGATGCTCTCTTCCTCCTCACAAGATGCCTGTCTCTCCCTAATTTGACCTACTTTCTGAGTGTTCTCCATCCTAACAGCCTAATTAAATGTGTATGACACCCTTCTGAGGTCCATTATGGTGAAAGTCTCTGAACCTGCATTGGACGACTCCAGTGGGAGCAAGCAACCTTCCTGTTAGACTTGGCGGCCTTGGTGTCCGCACAGCCTCCCAAATTGCTCTACCAGCCTTCCTTTCCTCCTCCCACGCATCATCACGACTCGTAGAGATATCCTTCCTGATCCTGAGAGATTCAGCAGGAATACACGATCCTGCTTTCATTGAATGTTTAAATCAGTGGGATGTCTCTGCGCCCCAGCACCATTAAAACCATAAAAAAACACAAACAGTCCGTAGGGACCACCCTAGATGGAAAAAGTAGCGATTAAGGCCGCAACATCAGACAGGAGAAAGCCCGCCTCAGAGCAGTGCGTGCCCCCCATGCAGGAGATTCCTCCTGGCAGTACCCTGGCAATGGGCACGCGCAGTCCAGATCCAGAATCCCTTGTGTAGCAGTGCCCTCCGCCTTGGTGCCCCAATTCACACTGAATACAAAGTGTATTTGCAACAGGGTGGAAGCAGACCAATCGGACTGCATGGGTTGCATTGCGAAGCACAAAGGGCTGGCATGCAAGACACAACGAGTCAATGACATCATCAAGAAAGCCTCGTCTCAGCTAGATGCCCAGCGAGAGAGAAACCTCGCATCCTAGGGGTCCAAAACCCGGATTTCCCCATACATCGCCCTGAGATGCATCACCATATACTCTGGAAGGAGGGTAGACAGTTGGTGTGGGACTACACATGTGTATCCACCGGCTGACACCTATGTACACTTCGGAGCTGATCAAGCAGGTGGGGCGGCCAACACAGGGAAAGCAAAATCTCTCAAATACAGGCGATGGAGGTCAATACCCTTGTCAATAGCGTCTGAGACGCATGGCCCTGGGGAAAAGTGCCTTGGGATTTCTCGAATGAGAGATCAAGACCCAAGGTTGCCAGTTTTTTGTTTCGAGCGCCTCAGTGTGGCGATCCAGAGGGGAAAGCTGCTGCATGTCCTCGGTTCCTGTCCGAAGCGGAGGAGCTTAGAGTCATACTTAGCATTTGTTTGTATTTGTAACCTTTAAATACACAAAAAAAGGAAGAGGTTAGAAAAATGTATTGGAGGACATCCCCAATCAAGTGTTTCCTCGCTAGTCCCCTTTCAGCCAGAGTGGTACCTTATCTTATTACTTTAATATATATATTATATATATATATATATATATATATATATATATATAATATATATATATATATATATGATATATATATATATATATATATATATATATTATATATATATATATATATATATATATATATATATATGAATATTCAGGCTTGTTTGCATATATATATATATATATATATATATATATATATATATCGTATACCTAGTAGCCAGAACGCACTTCTCAGCCTACCCTACTATGCAAGGCCCGATTTGCCTAATAGGCCAAGTTTTCATGAATTAATTGTTTTTTCGACTACCTAACCTACCTAACCTAACCTAACCTAACTTTTTCGGCTACCTAACCTAACCTAAGCAATAAAGATAGGTTAGGTTAGGTTAGGTAGGGTTGGTTAGGTTCGGTCATATATCTACGTTAATTTTAACTCCAATAAAAAAATTGACCTCGTACGTAATGAAATGGGTATTTTTATCATTTCATAAGAAAAAACTTAGAGAAAATATATTAATTCAGGAAAAATTTGGCTTATTAGGCAAATCGAGCCTTGCATAAGTAGGCCAAAAAGTGAGTTCTGGCTACTAGGTACGACATATATATAATATATGCGGAAAAAACCACAAAGAAATGGGGAAGAGAGATTGAACATTTCGGCCTGTAAAGCCGTTGTCAACACCAGACGTTGACAACGGCTTTACAGCGGAACGTTCATCTCTCTTCCCCATTTCTTTGTGGTTTTTCTGCATACAAATGATCAGTGTTTAGTGATCGATCGTCAATTGCATATATATAAATATATATATACATATATATATATATATTATATATTATATATATATATATATATATATATATATATATATATATATATATAATATTATATATATATATATATATTTAAAGGTTACATGATATACATTGGCTGATATAAAGAGTGCTTAAAGGTTATAGATCTCTTGAAGCTCCTCCGCTTCCGGACAGGAACCGAGAATGCAGCAGGCGTTTCCCCTCTGGATCGCCACACTGAGGCGCTGAAACAAAAAACTGGCAGCTCTTGGGTCTTGATTCCTTGAGAAATCCCAAGGCACTCTTTCCTCAGGGGCCATGCTCTCAGACGCTATTTGTACAAGGGTGTATCGACCTTCCAATCGCCTGTATTTGGCTGATTTTGCTATTTTCCTGTGGTTGGCCGCCCCACCTGCTTGATCAGCTCCGAAGTGTACATAGGTGTCAGCCAGGGTGGATACACATGTGTAGTCCCACACCAACTGTCTACCCTCCTTCCAGGAGTATATGGTGATGCATCAGGGCGAAGTGCGGGGGAAATCCGGGTTTTGGACCCTAGGATCGAGGTTTCTCTCTGCTGGGCATCTAGCTGAGACGAGGGCTTTTCTTGATGATGTCATTGACCTCGTGTGTCTTGCATGCCATCCCTTTGTGCTTCTGCAATGCAACCCATGCAGTCCATATTGGTCTGCTTCCACCCTGTTGCAAGTACACTTGTATTCAGTGTGAATTGGGGCACCAAGGCGGAGGGCCACTGCTACACAAAGGGATTCTGGATCTAGACGCGTGCCCATTGCCGACAGGGGTGTACTGCAGGAGGAAGTCTCCTGCATGGGGGCACGCACTGCTCTGATGCGGCTTTCTCCGTATCTGATGTTGCGGCGCTGAGCATGGCATCAGCTACTTTTTCTGCTAGTGGGTGGTCCCAGCTGGACTGCTTGTGTTTTTTATGGTTCTACGATGGGTCCTGGGGCAGCAAGAGCATCCCACTGATTTGAACATTTAATGAAAGCAGGATCGTGTATTCCTGCTGAATCTCTCAGGAATTCAGGCAGGATATCTCTTACGAGATAGTGCGATGTGTGGGAGGAGGAAAGGAAGGCTGGTAGAGCAATCTGGGAGGCTGTGCGGACACCAAGGCCGCCGAGTCTAACACGAAGGGTGCTTGCTCCCACTGCGAGTCGTTCAATGGCAGGTTCAGGACTTTCACCAGCATGGACCTCAGAAGGTGGTCATACACATTTAATTTAGGGCTGTTGTAGAATGAAGAACACCTCAGAAAGTAGGTCAACTTAGGGAGAGACAGGCATCTTGTGAGGAGGAAGAGAGCATCATGGGCATCGACCATGTCAGTCCTGTCCAGCATTCTCCTTAGATCAGCGATTTTTACATCTAGGACCGCCTCGATTGCTTGCGAGCCAATGGGGGAAACCAGGAGGTGCAGTCATGTGGCTCGACAACGAGAAGGTCCTGTCTGGAAGACATTTTTTATTGCCAGTGATGTCTTGGTTGCGGGAGACTATTTCGCATTTAGATGCATTGAGAATGATTCCCAAAGCTGCTCCTGCTCCTGGATTTTGCTTATATCCTCCAAAATGGTATCCGGGGTACCGACGAAGGTGCCATCATCCAGGTACCAGATGTTCAGCTCGCTTGTCAGTCTATCAGTGACCTCTTGATAGCTAAGCAGAAAAGGAGGGGTGCTAAGGGGTCACCTTGTTGGACTCCTTCACAGAGTCTATTTCATGCTCCCCAAAAAGAAGTTAGAGTCCCCACTGTAGCACGATCGGATGAATGGGATTTGGGGACGGAAATGGTTGTGTACAGCCCAGAGGACAGCGTCTATAATATATATATATATAATATATATATATATATATATATATATTATATATATAATATATATAATATATATAATATATAATATATATAATATATATATATATTATATATATATATATATATATCACGAAATAACACGTGATTAAAAATGTGACAGTGTCAGACCACGGAGGAAAATTGGAACAGGAATTTCCTTAAGTACCTTCGTATATTATACATCTTTAAACCAAAATGACTCCTTCTGAAGATGTATATATACGAAAGTACTTAAGAAATTCCTCTTTCAATTTTCCTCCGTGGACTGACACTGTCAATATATAAATATATAAATAAATATATATCTATATATATTATATATATATATATAATATATATAATATATATATATATATATATATACATATATATATATATGTATGTATATATATATTATTAAATATGACCGAAAAAGTAAGATATAATTTTAGCACGAATTTTCTCAATATTTCTTATATTTCTTTTCACTGTTGATGTAATAAAAAATCAATTCTCCAAATTCATTTTTATTCTAGTCTGACGTGACACTTGAACGCGTTTCGTAATAACTTATTACATTTTCAAAGACTTTAGTTTCACACACAACTATAATTGCAAACATTAAACAGAGTTTAAACAGCTTTGATTTTATACCTGCATTCGGGTGATGATATGTTACAACAGTTTTGGATGAGGTGAAAACAAACTTTCAACACAAGACAGAACACGAAACAATGGGTATAATATTTTGTAAGTTACAGGGAAGAATGGAAGTAACTGCAAAGGGCCTATTGGCCCATATTTCTTGATGCTTCTATATTGGTGTGGAGTCTTGAAGTGGATAGAATATAGTTGTGCATTAATTGGCTGTTGATTGCTGGTGTCGACCTCTTAATGTGTAGTGCCTCGCAGATATCAAGCCGCCTGCTGTCGCTGTATCTATCGATGATTTCCGTGTTTTTGTTAAGACTTCTCTGGTGATGGTCTGGTTGTGGGAAGAGATTATATGTTCCTTAATGAGCCTGTGCTTATGCATCGTTAATCGCCTGGAAAGAGATGTTGTTTGTCTTGCCTATATACTGAATTCTTTGAGGCGGCTTACAGTCCCCAAGTGGGCATTTGAAGGCATAGACGACATTGGTCTCTTTTAAAGCGTTCTGCTTTGTGTCTGGAAAGTTTCTCATGAGTAGGTTGGCCGTTTTCTTGTTTTATAGTAAATCGTCAATTGTATCTTCTGATTTTTGTCTGTACGGATAACGTTTCTATTAACAATATCTTTCAGGACACTTTCCTCCGTTTTATGAGCTGTGGAAAAGAAGTTCCTGTAAAATAGTCTAATAGGGGGTACAGGTGTTGTGTTAGTTGTCTCTTCAGAGGTTGCATGGCGTTTCACCTTTCTTCTTATGATGTCTTCAACGAAACCATTGGAGAAGCCGTGTGACTAGGACCTGCCTTACCATACAGAGTTCTTCATCGACTTGCTTCTATCCTGAGCTGTGGCTGAGAGCACGGTCGACATAAGCGTTAACGACACTCCTCTTGTACCTATCTGGGCAGTCACTGTTGGCATTGAGCACATTCCTACGTTTGTTTCCTTAGTGTAGACTGCAGTGTGGAAACCTCCGCTCCTTTCCATGACTGTTACATCTAGAAAGGGTAGTTTCCCATCCTTCTCCATCTCGTAAGTGAAACGCAACACAGAATTCCGCTCAAATGCCTCCTTCAGCTCCTGTAGATTTCTGACATCAGGTACCTGTGTAAAAATGTCGTCAACATACCTGCAGTATATGGCCGGTTTCAAGTTCATGTCGACTAAGACCTTTTGTTCGATGGTACCCATGTAGAAGTTCGCAAACAGGACACCTAGGGGAGAACCCATGGCAACCCCATCTACTTGCTTATACATGTGCCCATCCGGGCTCAAGAAGGGTGCCTCTTTAGTACAAGCTTGGAGTAGTTTCCTTAGAATGTTTTCTGGTATGTCAAGAGGAGTACAGGCCGGATCACGATGCACTCTGTCCTCTATCATCCCGATTGTTTCATCCACAGGTACGTTGGTAAACAGTGATTCTACGTCAACGAGGCTCTTATCCCTGTGGCCCGTGTTCTCCGCAGTAAGTCAACAAATTCCTTTGGAGACTTCAGGCTGAAGGCGCAAGGGACATAAGGAGTCAGCAAACCGTTGAGTCGCTTCGCCAGTCTGTACGTGGGTGTGGGTATCTGGCTGATGATTGGCCGAAGTGGGGTTCCCAGGCTTATGTGTCTTGACATTTCCATACGCGTATCCAGGTTTATATTCCCCAATAATCTTTGGCAGGTGGAGTCCAGATTCTTGGCGTTCACAGTTTCGATCAATTTGTTGACTTTTGCTTTTAATTCGGCTGTAGTGTCCTTCGTTACCCTTTGGATTTAGTTTGGTCAGAGAGAATGAGGTTCATTTTCGCCAGATATTCGTCTTTTTAAGAATGACGTATATTGGCGACTTGTCACCTCTTCTGACGACTATCCCCTTGTTCTCACGAAGGCTCTTAGCTGCCGCTTTGAGCTCGGGGGTCAGTATGGTGCTTCTGTAGTTGCCTCGATTCTTTCCTCCTTCCGCAATAAGTTCTGCTTGTAACGTGTCTTTGGTGGTGACCTTCTTTTGTGTCTCGAGGTCGAATATGTCGTCCAACAGGATCTCCAACTCCACTTTCTGGGCCATCTCACTTGGTCTGGACATAACATGACAGTTTATACCCAGATTTAGGAGAGTGACTTGGTCCTCAGTGAGCTTGATTCCTGCAAGGTTCAGGAAGCCGTCTCTTGGTCGTGGAATTGCCATAGGTCCTCCATATAACGTTGTTAGTTTCTTGATTATCCTGGTTTCGGTTCTGCTTGTAAGGTGTCAAAGACACCTTACAAGCCTTACAAGCAGAACTTATTGCGGAAGGAGGAAAGAATCGAGGCAACTACAGAGGCACCATACTGTCACCATGTCTGACACTGTCAAATAATATATACACACACATATATATATATATATATATATATATATATATATATATATATATATATATATATATATATATGTATATATATATATATATATATATATATATATATATATATATATATATATATATATATATATATATAACTGAAAACTCACACCCCAGAAGTGACTCGAACCCATACTCCCAGGAGCAACGCAACTGGTATGTACAGGGACGCCTTAAACCACTTGACCATCACGACCGGACATAAGGAAGTGATAGCCAAGGCTATATGAACCACTTCCCCGCTGGCACTCGGATGGTAATCTTGGGCATAGCATTTTATCAAATCACCTCATTTTCGGGGCAACACGTGAGGAACACAAATGCAAACAAGCCTGAATGGTCCCCAGGACTAGATACAACTGAAAACTCACACCCAGAAGTGACTCGAACCCATACTCCCAGGAGCAACGCAACTGGTATGTACAGGGACCCTTAAACCACTTGACCATCACCACCGGACATAAGGAAGTGATAGCCAAGGCTATATGAACCACTTCCCCGCCGGCACTCGGATGGAAATCTTGGGCATAGCATTTTATCAAATCACCTCATTTTTTTGGGGCAACACGTGAGGAACACAAATGCAAACAAGCCTGAATGGTCCCTAGGACTAGATACACTGAAAAAGTTGCGTTGCTCCTGGGAGTATGGGTTCGAGTCACTTCTGGGGTGTGAGTTTTCAGTTGTATCTAGTCCTGGGACCATTCAGGCTTGTTTGCATTTGTGTTCCTCACGTGTTGCCCCAAAAAATGAGGTGATTTGATAAAATGCTATGCCCAGATTACCATCCGAGTGCCGGCGGGGAAGTGGTTCATATAGCCTTGGCTATCACTTCCTTATGTCCGGTCGTGATGGTCAAGTGGTTTAAGGCGTCCCTGTACATACCAGTTGCGTTGCTCCTGGGAGTATGGGTTCGAGTCACTTCTGGGTGTGAGTTTTCAGTTGTATCTAGTCCTGGGGACCATTCAGGCTTGTTTGCATATATAATATATATATATATATATATATATATAATATCTATATATTATATATATAATATATATATATATATATATTTATATATATATATATATATATATATATATATATATATATATATATATATATATATATATATATATATATATATATATATATATATATATATATGGGTTGAAATAAGGGGTTGAAATTGAAGGGGTCCCAGCGGTCGGGCAGGACTCCACAAGCCTTGAGGTGCCAACAACTACTCCTAAAAGAGGTTTTTGTCGAGTATGCAACAAAAACACCGCCATAAACTCCAACGGTGGTGTCATCCGCTTTCATACCTTCAACGAGGTAAGATGCAGTGGTTCCCACCAGCTTCCAAAGGGAAGCAATGGCCAGCTGCCATTGACAGTTAGGGAAGAGACTCCCATTAACCTAATCTCATCTGCAAACCTCACCCAAGCAATCATAGCGACGTCTGCTAGAACATTACCACACATCCCAAAAGCAGCCCGCCCAAATGCAGCAGCCAAACTCTGTAATCTTCTGAAAAGGGTTAATGATGCCCCGGAAAACATTCAAGCGTGGCATAATGTCCTTCTGTTTGGCAATGTATGCCTCACCGTCCCTCCAAGGAGGGACAAATCACTTGCTTCCTCGGTCCAGAGGGCGATAAATGAATACCCAAGGGGGAATAACCTAGTTCGCTTGCCTCTCCGAGCAAAACACACCCACCACAGAAATGGTAACAACAACATACCGGAAACAAACAAAATCAGAGCACAAATCACCAAGAAAATTGAAGAGGGAAATACCGCAAGTGCTATTAGAGTCCTCACCAGTGACGAGAAAATTGCTCCTCGAAACTCAGCCACAGCGCGGGCCCTGCAAAGCAAGCACCCACCCAGAGCCCGACAAGGCGACAACATCGTTCCGCCATCAGCCGACACCATTTTAGACCCATTAACCGTTGGTGAATCTGAGGTCTACAAAGCAGCCCTTTCTTTTCCACCTGGGTCAGCAGGAGGCTTTACAGGGTTAAAACCTCAACACACCAAGCAAATGTTAAATCCTGCGGTTGGTGATGCTGCACAAGATCTTCTTATGGAACTAACAAGATTCGTCAACATGTGCCTGGCTGGTAATATACCTGAGGTCATCAGGCCTCTCTTTTTTGGTGCCTCCCTCTGTGCTCTCAAAAAGAAGGACGATGGAATGAGGCCAATCGCTGTTGGCAACACTCTCCGACGCCTGATGGTTACCTTGAGGTGCTTCCGGGGCTCAGCGTCCCCGCGGCCCGGTCGTCGACCAGGCCTCCTGGTTGCTGGACTGATCAACCAGGCTGTTAGACGCGGCTGCTCGCAGCCTGACGTATGAGTCACAGCCTGGTTGATCAGGTATCCTTTGGAGGTGCTTATCCAGTTCTCTCTTGAACACTGTGAGGGGTTTGCCAGTTATGCCCCTTATGTGTAGCGGAAGCGTGTTGAACAGTCTCGGGCCTCTGATGTTGAAAGAATTCTCTCTCAGAGTACCTGTTGCACATCTGCTTTTCAACGGGGGTATTCTGCACATCGTGCCATGTCTTCTGGTCTCATGTGATGTTATTTCCGTGTGCAGGTTTGGGACCAGCCCCTCAATTATTTTCCACGTGTAAATTATTATGTATCTCTCCCGCCTGCGCTCAAGGGAGTACAGATTTAGGCTCTTTAGTCGGTCCCAGTAATTTAGATGTTTTATTAAGTGGATTCTAGCAGTGAAGGATCTCTGCACGCTCTCCAGGTCAGCAATTTCTCCAGCTTTGAAAGGGGCTGTCATTGTGCAGCAGTACTCCACTCTAGAGAGCACAAGCGTTTTGAAAAGTATCATCATCGGTATAGCGTCTCTAGTGTGAAAAGTTCTTGTTATCCAACCTGTCATTTTTCTTGCAGTTGTGACGGCTACTTTATTGTGTTCTTTAAAGGTAAGGTCTTCCGACATGAGTACACCCAGATCCTTTACATTGCCTTTTCGTTCTATGTTATGATTTGCCTGAGTTTTGTACATGGTTTCCGCTTTTATATTTTCAATTTTTCCGTAGCGCATGAGCTGGAACTTATCCTCGTTAAACACCATATTATTTTCTGTAGCCCATAGAAAGACCTGATCTACATCTGATTGGAGGTTTGCTGTGTCCTCTATGTTGCCAACTCTCATGCAATCCTAGTGTCATCTGCAAAGGATGATACAGTACTATAAGTTGTGTTCTTGTCTATGTCGGATATGAGGATGAGAAAAAGTACTGGAGCAAGCACAGTACCCTGGGGGACTGAGCTCTTCATGGTTGATGGGCTGGATTTTATTTTGTTGACTATTACACATTGGGTTCTGTTAGTCAGGAAATTGTAGATCCATCTGCCTATTTTCCCGGTAATTCCTTTTGAACGCATTTTATGTGCAATAACACCATGGTCACATTTATCAAAAGCTTTTGTGAAATCTGTTAAATTACATCAGCGTTTTGTTTGTCTTCCATAGCATCTAATGCCATATCATAGTGGTCCAGCAACTGCGACAGGCAAGACCGCCCTGTTCTGAAACCATGTTGTCCGGGGTTATGGAGATGCTGTGATTGCCAAAGCTGCTACGAGGGTTGTCAGCCAGCAAGCGGCTGAATTGCTGAAACCAATCCAGCTAGGATTGGAATCCCCCAAGGCTGTGAAGCGGCTGCCCATGCAGCACGAGCATACATCACCAACATTTCTGATGAAAAAGCCCTGCTCAGACTGGACTTTAAGAATGCCTTCAACATGGTCAGAAGAGATGCAGTACTTTGTGCCGTACATCGCCATTTCCGGCCCCTCTACCCGTTCATAGTATCGTGCTACAGTGGTGAGTCAAAACTGCTCTTTGGTGAACATGAAATCAGATCATGTGAAGGTGTTCAGCAAGGTGATCCTCTTGCTCCCCTTCTTTTCTGCTTAGTCTTAAAGAAACCACCGAAAGCTTGTCCAGCGAGTTCAACATCTGGTTTTTGGATGATGGCACTATAGCTGGCACCGTAGACGACTTCTTGGCAGACATCAGGAAATAAGGGAGCAAGAAGTAAGCCTGGGTCTCTTCCTGAACCCTTCCAAGTGTGAAGTAGTCTCCTCCAACCCAGACATCGTAGCTAGAATAAGGTCTGCCTTGCCTGGAGCCCATGTCATTAGGGCCGAGAACAGCACCCTCCTTGGAGTCTTCCTCGGGTCTAACGCCATTGAGGAAATCTTGACAAGAAAATCGCAGACCTTAGGAGGATGGAAGACAGAATAGGTGACATCGATGCCCACGATGCTTTTTATCTCCTCACCAAATGCCTATCCCTTCCGAGGCTAACCTACTTTCTGAGGTGCGCCCCATCTTACGACAACCGAAAGCTTGAAGAGTATGACCTCTTACTGAAGACCATGCTGGAAAAAGTTGTTAATCTCTCCCTCAACGAGTGCCAGTGGAAACAGCCACTCTTCCTGTTAGGCTCGGTGGCTTGGGTGTCCTCACCGCCACCCAAATTGCTGTCCCAGCCTTCCTGTCTTCCTCCTCAGCATCAGATGACCTGGTTAAGGAAATTCTACCTGACACCTGTGAGATTTTTTCTACGCCTACCTCCCTTAGGAGG
>WNGS01004757.1:34813-45062 GCA_020271785.1 Procambarus virginalis
TATTATATATATATATATATATATATATATATATATATATATATATATATATATATATATATATATATATTAGGCTCCCCATGCAGGGGACTTCCTTTTGGCAGTCCCTATGTCTGCGACAGGTACACGTCTTGATCCACAGGAGCTCCGTACTGCAGTCGCCTCTCCGCCTTGCTGCCCCTATCCACACTGTTCATAGGTGTATTTGCGGCGAGGCAGATGCTGGCGAATATGGATTGCATGGCCTGCACTGTGGAAAATCTGGTGGTTGGCACACTAGACACGACGAAGTCAACGACATCATTAAAGAAGCCTTGCCTCTGCTCAGTGTCCAGCGGAGAGAGAGCCCCGCAACCTTCAAAACTGTGACTCTGTTAGCTTTGCCGGCCGACCAGACGGAATCACACTGCGTCCGTAGAAGGGTGGCAGACAGTTGGCATGGGACTATACTTGCGTATCCACCCTGGCAACCACATACATCAACCTCTCTGCCGACACAGCAGGAGCCGCGGCGGCACACAGAGAAAGAGACAAGTCAGCCAAGTACAGGCAATTAGATCATCGGTACAACTTCGTTCCAATAGAGTCTGAGACCCTAGGTCCATGGGGAAGAGTGCAAGAAGGTTTCTTAAGGATCTTGGCTCCAAGCTCATTGACACCACAAGAGACCCTAGAGCGGCAAGTTTTCTCTTTCAGCGCCTCAGTGTCGCGATCCAGAGGGGGAATGCTCGCTGCATCCTCGGTTCCTGCCCGACGTTTGAGGAGTTCGAGGCAATCTACAGCCTCTAGGAAGCGAACTTTTTTTTTGTGTCCTCTTATGTTCATTTTTTGTATACAATCAGATATGTAACTGTATAACCTTGCTTAATAAAGTGTACACCATAAAAGAAGTGGGGTGGTAGGAGAAGCGAACACTCTTATGTATTCAGAGTTAAATGGCTAGTTTTTTCCCTGAATGCTCTGTGTTCCCTTCTCTGAGGCTGTGGGTCCCTATAATTGCACCAGAGGTGGTACCCGCCTACATGTATATATATATATATATATATATATATATATATATATATATATATATATATATATATATATATATATATATATATATATATATATATATATATAGCAAGAAGTAAGCCTGGGTCTCTTCCTGAACCCTTCCAAGTGTGAAGTAGTCTCCTCCAACCCAGACATCGTAGCTAGAATAAGGTCTGCCTTGCCTGGAGCCCATGTCATTAGGGCCGAGAACAGCACCCTCCTTGGAGCCCCCCTCGGGTCTAACGCCATTGAGGAGATCCTTGACAAGAAAATCGCAGACCTTAGGAGGATGGAAGACAGAATAGGTGACATCGATGCCCACGATGCTATTTATCTCCTCACCAAATGCCTATCCCTTCCGAGGCTAACCTACTTTCTGAGGTGCGCCCCATCTTACGACAACCGAAAGCTTGAAGAGTATGATCTCTTACTGAAGACCATGCTGGAAAAAGTTGTTAATCTCTCCCTCAACGAGTGCCAGTGGAAACAAGCCACTCTTCCTGTTAGGCTCGGTGGCTTGGGTGTCCGCACCGCCCACCATATTGCTGTCCCAGCCTTCCTGTCTTCCTCCTCAGCATCAGATGACCTGGTTAAGGAAATTCTACCTGACACCCTCAGTGATGTAGCGGGGATACAGGACCCCCACTACACGGAATGCGACACGAAATGGGGTGCCATGGCAGACCCAGCACTCAGACCAGCCATGCCGAAAGCCAAGAAACAATCCAGTTGGGACAGCCCCATTGCAGACAAAGAAGCCACAGCTTTGCTGGAAGCAGCAACAACCTCCAGTTTTGGGGGGTTGGTTGCACGCCTCACAGCTGTGCAGGCTCCCCATGCAGGGGACTTCCTTTTGGCAGTCCCTATGTCTGTGACAGGCACACGTCTTGATCCGCAGGAGCTCCGTATTGCAGTCGCTCTCCGTCTTGCTTGGTGCCCCAACCACTTGGGCTGGACGGTAGAGCGACGGTCTCGCTTCTTGCAGGTCGGCGTTCAATCCCCGACCGTCCAAGTGGTTGGGGCACCATTCCTTCCCCCGTCCCATCCCAAATCCTTATCCTGACCCCTTCCCAGTGCTATATAGTCGTAATGGCTTGGCGTTTTCCCTTGATAATTCCTTCTCCGTCTTGCTGCCCCTATCCACACTGTTCATAGGTGTATTTGCGCGAGGCAGATGCTGACGAATATGGATTGCATGGCCTGCACTGTGGAAAATCTAGTGGTTGGCACACTAGACACGACGAAGTCAACGACATCATTAAAAAAAAGCCTTGCCTCTGCCCAGTGTCCAGCGGAGAGAGAGCCCCGCAACCTTCTGAACCGTGACTCTGTTAGCTTTGCCGGCCGACCAGACGGAATCACACTGCGTCCGTGGAAGGGTGGCAGACAGTTGGCATGGGACTATACTTGCGTATCCACCCTGGCAGCCACATACATCAACCTCTCTGCCGGCACAGCAGGAGACGCGGCGACACACAGAGAAAGAGACAAGTCAGCCAAGTACAGGCAATTAGGCACTGTGTCTATGCTTATGCCCTTACAGTGTCTTCCCATATTCAACAGGGACATGATGAAAAAACGTAAATTTGACCTCTCACTTGCTCTAGTGGTCTTGGGAGATGGTGGTCTTTGGAGTGTTGAAATACCCCAAAATTACCATCTCTTTTAGGGCTCTGAGTGTGGTGCAGTGGGTTAAGGCGTTACCTGTTATGCCTGGAGCTGGAAGGCTTCTGTGCTGGCTAGGGTTCGAGTCTCCTGGTGGGAAAGTGTTCTATAGTTGAATAACTACTCTTGCGTGTTTAGGCAAGTTGGGCATAAGCATAGACACAGTGTCGTCCCATATTCAACAGGGACTTGATGAAAAAACGTAAATTTGACCCCTCACTTGCTCTAGTGGTCTTGGGAGATGGTGGTCTTTGGAGTGTTGAAATACCCCAAAATAACCATCTCTTTTAGGGCTCTGAGCGTGGTGCAGTGGGTTAAGGCGTTACCTGTTATGCCTGGAGCTGGAAGGCTTCTGTGCTGGCTAGGGTTCGAGTCTCCTGATGGGAAAGTGTTCTATAGTTGAATAACTACTCTTGCGTGTTTAGGCAAGTTGGGCATAAGCATAGACACAGTGTCTTCCCATATTCAACAGGGACTTGATGAAAAAACGTAAATTTGACCCCTCACTTGCTCTAGTGGTCTTGGGAGATGGTGGTCTTTGGAGTGTTGAAATACCCCAAAATTACCATCTCTTTTAGGGCTCTGAGCGTGGTGCAGTGGGTTAAGGCGTTACCTGTTTTGCCTGGAGCTGGAAGGCTTCTGTGCTGGCTAGGGTTCGAGTCTCCTGGTGGAAAAGTGTTCTATAGATGAATATATATATATATATATATATATATATATATATATATATATATATATATATATATATATATATATATATACACACTTCGGAGCTGATCAAGCAGGTGGGGCGGCCAACCACAGGGAAACAGCAAAATCTCTCAAATAAAGGCGACTGGCAGGCCAATACCTCTTTGTTCCCATAGCATCTGAGACGCATGGCCCCTGGGGCAAGAGTGCCTTGGGATTTCTCAAGGAATTGGGTTCCAAGCTCATTGACGTCACCAGAGACCCAAGGGCTTGCAGTTTTTTGTTTCAGCGCCTCAGTGTGGCGATCCAGAGGGGAAATGCTTGCTGCGTCCTCGGTTCCTGTCCGGAAGCGGAGGAGCTTCAAGAGATCCATAACCTTTAGGCATTTGTCTTGTATGTTTTGTAACCTTTAAATACACAATAAAGCATAAGGAAAAAAAAGGAAGGGGGTGGTAGGAGAAAAGCACACGAAACTGTATTGGAGGGGACCTACATTCCCTCCAATGCGTTATGTGTGATTTCCTCCGAGGCTATGGGTCCCCCTTCTTCCAGCCAGAGGTGGTACTCCCTTCCATATTATAAATTAAAAAAAAAAAGTATATATATATATATATATATATATATATATATATATATATATATATATATATATATATACATATATATATATATACATATATATATATATATATATATATATATATATATAATATATATATATATATGTATATATATATTATACATATATATAATATACATATATATGTATATATATATATATATATATATATATATAATATATATATATAATATATATATTATATATATATATATATATATATATATATATATGGGGAAAGTTCGTGCAATCAATGTATAATACAGCACAGTGAGGTGCAACAAACACTTTTGTATAGCTGAGGCCATTGGGTCCTCCACGATCGTGAGTAAACAATAACACTGAGCCCGGATACGCTCGTGAACGGCGGGGCTGAATCCGTTAGTTGGTAACCCTCTTCTCTTCTCTTCTTAATAAAACAACAAAAATTGCAGAAAACTTGGAATTCTGAGGTAGAATATCGAGAAAAATAGCAAATGCAAAGAAAACTCAGGGTACAACCTTAGTGGTAGGTGGGAACGCCAACTGGTGGGGCGGACGCCAACAGGTGGGGCGGGCCGGCAGCATGTAGGAACAAGTATTGCC
Source organism: Procambarus virginalis (assembly GCA_020271785.1). NCBI lineage: Eukaryota > Metazoa > Arthropoda > Malacostraca > Decapoda > Cambaridae > Procambarus > Procambarus virginalis. The sequence continues at coordinate 39,405 of WNGS01004757.1, forward strand.
GCAGCTGAGCCGGGTGATGGCATCGTCTTGAGAACAACGAATATTCGCCAAAATTCACAAAAAAATAGAGAAAATTGCCAAAAATGGAGAAAATTGATACTGCAAATAGGGCAAAAAAATTGGAAAATGAATCTAACGTCGAGAAACTTGCTGGATGGATGTGAGCTTTTCTCTGCGTTCAGGAGCACAGATATGACGAAATATAAAATCACAGAAAAATGCAAGAAATGGGGAATACAGCACAGTTACCGAAATCAGGGACCACAGTATCTCCGACAACGCAGCTGAAAAGCATAAATCAAGTCCTAGCAAACTGGAGAAAATCTAAGGTGCAACCGACGACAGTAAATGTTACTGTGATGTTAAACACGAAGTCTCAATCAAATTTAGAAGGATAATGATGCATACAGCATGGCGAGATCACCGTGTAGGCCGATTACTCACTGCGCCAGTGTGGAGGCGGTCGCCTATAGGGTATAGGACGACCGACCACGAGGTAACCGACATGCACAGAAATGGGTATAAAAACAGGGAAGACAGTTGCTCACCTCGAGCTGAAGTCTTCTGGGGGGCGGGCTGAAGCAATGCGATGGCTTCTCACGGGCGAGGATGGGAGAGGTCCAATGGTAGCTGGCCAATACGTGTGCTGGATATCCACCGTCCAGGAGGCGTCACTAACAGGTGTATCTGCTCACAGGTGCGGTTCTTCTCTGCCTCCAGGCGTGCTCGGGGAAAGATGCGCACAGTCACTGCGCAGGGCTGCCGTCCACCAATCAGGAGTACCTAGTATGAGAGATATTCCCGCTGGCGGGCACTTTGAATGTGATTCCCTCCACACTTTCCTCCACAAGACAAAGTTAGAGAAGATTCAGCGGTATGCCACCAGGCTCGTCCCGGAACTGAGAGGATTGAGCTACGAGGAAAGGCTAAAGGAGCTGAACTTCACATCCCTGGAAAACAGAAGAGTAAGGGGAGACATGATAACCACCTACAAAATTCTCAGGGGAATTGACAGGGCGGACAAAGACAAACTCTTCACCACGGGTGGGACACGAACAAGGGGACACAGGTGGAAACTTAGTACCCAGATGAGCCACAGAGACGTTAGAAAGAATTTTTTCAGTGTCAGAGTAGTTAATAAATGGAATGCACTAGGAAGTGATGTGGTGGAGGCCGACTCCATACACAGTTTCAAATGTAGATATGATAGAGCCCAGTAGGCTCAGGAATCTGTACACCTGTTGATTGACAGTTGAGAGGCGGGACCAAAGAGCCAAAGCTCAACCCCCGCAAGCACAATGAGGTGAGTACACTATTGTACCATGATTGTCTAGATCTTGGAGCATTGTTACATTGAGTTTCTAACTTCTGGGATATACATTGAGGAATGAAAAGTGGCCTACTGCAGTGTGTACATAGAAGTGATGGCACTGGGTGTATACATTGTGTGACGTGCTTATGTAATGATCGTGTTCGAAAAAGGTTCAAGAATTTGTTAGTCACCCACAGAATTTTCTCAACTCTGTACTTGGCACAGAAAACGGGGAGTTTAATTAAAACGCTGACTTAAAAAAAACTTCTCCAGTATAATCTCTCCGTTCCACATGTAATATAATATCAGCTTAAACATAATCATACACTCAAACAATACCACATGACCTGGTCAGGAATGGAGGCAGAGTCTCGTGCAACAGGCTATCTATCTGATAAACACAATAATAAGAATGTCCCACTCTACCGGGAACTCTAACTAAATGGCAAAATACTTCACTATTTATTAATATATATTGAAAAAGTCTTATATCCTAACTAACTGGCAAAACACTTAACTTAATGAGAGCTATGGCCACAGAAAGATCAACAGCCCATCATCTCATAGTGGCTCCGAAAGTACAACTGACTCCAAAAAGCCCGCTTCTGCCTTATGCAGCCCTTTGGAGGAATGTTTTCGAGCGCTCTAGGCCAAGTAATTTCCTTTACTAAGCTATCTCTTCAAAGCTAACCTTCATTTACTTAGAAATGGTTAAGCAAAATCTGCTGATTATTACTGGGACAAGATCTAAGTAAATGAAGCCGTACTAACTAAATACATATGATCTAACATAGGCCTCCACACAGGCTGGGGATGGCTGGCCTGGCCTAGCTCTGTGTTCTGCCAAATGCACACATGACTTAAGAGTAACATGACTGTTACACAAGACTACTGACTTAATATACTCTCAGAGGTGAAAGGTATAGGTAACACAGCTTACATAAGGTAAGCTTAACTGAAAACTGACTTTCACATGAGTAAAACTGGCAGCGGACCGCATGTCCAGTGTGTGGTGACTCACGCTTCCCGACAAGCAATGAATTATTCAGTGGCCTGCGCGATGGGGAGCTCCCTTCCCCCCTATTTTGCGGGCTTATTCGGTGTGCCTGGAGTTTACTGGAAAGACCGACTACCCTGCAATAGAGTTGGTGATGTGTGAGATGCTGCGTGTGGATGTGGCTGCGATAGTTGGTGTTAGTGGATGGTATAGAAGATAATGGCTGCTGATAGTTGGTTGGATGTGTGTGGTTGGTGTCTTCTCATCGGGATGTTGTGAAGTTTGCTAACGCGGACGACTACAGGGTGTTTTTACGCTGCTACGAGGGGCGGTCGTTTTAACTACCGAACGCTACTGGTACGGTGGTTATCTCCGACTGGAGTGGTTCCCTCACCTTCGTCCGTATTCACGGTGTGCCACTTGAGTTCCAACAGGAGCTGCTGAGATGGTACTTCGGGCAGTTTGGTGCTGTCGTGAGTGTGAGATTAAATATGATTTCCTCCGGGAAACTCCGGGGCGTCCGTACTAGAATACGCACCCTGGGGATGCGGCTGTGGGTGGACAGCCCATCTTTGGTGAGACTGATGGGCTATTATATTCGCGTATACTATGTACGGTAGCGTCGCACATGCTTCCGCTGTTGGTTGTTAGGCTACCTGGCTGCTGGCTGCTCGGTGGATGTCGTTAAACAGGTCAATCTTTTTCGTGACGATGATTTCCCGCCTCGGGCTGTGGATGAGGACCCGGTGGGTGTAACGATGGACGAGCCCAATGGCTGCTGTGCCGCTCCCTGTGTCGGATGGGGCTTGTGCTCCTGGTGGGGTTCGTGCGCTGGTGGATGTGTAGTCTTCGGTTGTGTGTACTGCTGCTGGGGGTGTTAAAAGTACTGCTGTGGATCTGCCAGTTGCTCTCTTTCTCCTTCTCCGTCTTCTGCTTCTGCACCTGCTCCTCCGTAGTGTCCTGCGGATTCTGTCATTGCGTCCCCGCCGCTTTCACCGGCCGTGCTTGGCGAGGCTGTAGAGTCAAGGCTTCCTGGTGTGTTGGTACCAGTCCTCCATGTCGTTGCGGCTGCTGACGTCCTGCACCGTGCGAAAGTTCGTCTTCCCTGTGCTTCCCGTGCTTCAGGTTCTGCCTCCGGCTCTGACGACGTACGATTGGATCCCAAACGCTCGCGGCGTTCCTCTCCAGCCTGGGCCGATGTGGGTGACTTTGATACTTGCGGCTCTGCAGGTGTTGATCAGGTGGTCTCTGGGGCTGCGGTGTCGACTACGACAGTGGCGGAGGTTCACATGCCTGCTGCTGGCACCGGTGCGAGTGTCTCTGAGTTGGCCTCTGTCTCTCCTCCTGCAGTGGGCTCCTAGCAGTAGGGGGGTTGATCGCTCCTCATGTGGCAGATGATGCAGCTCGGGGCGTTGTGGTGGTCCTGAAGAAGGATGTCCAACGTGGGGGATGTGAGCCGGTGCCCAGTCCCAAGGATGTTGTTTAGGAGGTGTCTCCAGTGGTGTTGCTTCCTTGTGACACCACCTCCCGTGGTGCTGCCCACTGTGTTGTCACTCCCTGTGTTGCCGCCTCCTACCGGGGGTGCGGATGCGTCATCAAGGGGTTCCGTGTCTGGCAATGATAACCAGTCTGGTAGTGATGGTGACCAGACCGATGATGACGAGATTGATGACCGGATACCTCGCATATGGGATAAGTGTGCAACTGCTCCCCGCTGTGCCCATCAACTATTTGGAGTCCTAGCATACATTCCTTCCTGTCCAAGGTTCCGGATGCTATAGCGCGCCCTCGCGAACCTGTTCATCCTCACATGTGGCTTATTTGGGAGGTGTACTGTCTTAGGTTTCCGGTTGCGAACATTCCGGAAAAGTATCGGTATAAGTAGGCGTAGCATTCTTGCCCTTCAGGCCTGTGGGTTTGTGCACTTGTCTTGGCCTTGTCTTGTGTCTCTGTCATTTGTGTATTTTCTGTGATTTGTTTTGGTATTATGTATTTTGTTTTGATATTATGTATATACTATGCTATGTTTGCATGTCCGTGTTGGACTGGCCTTTGTGGTTGGGTTTCCTGTGCTTATGTGTTTGGATGTAGGCCCTTCAGGCTTGTGGTTTTGAACCCTTGTCTTGGGGTTGTACTGTCCTTCTGAATGTTATGTGTTTTCTTTTGGATTGTATCTTTACTATGTACTGTTATATATGTGATATATATTTCTGTGTCTTGATGTAGGCCCTTCAGACCTGTGGTTTTGTACTTTTGGTTTGTTTTCCTTCTGTGTTTTGTATTTTCTGTACTTTTTTTATTGTACTTATTCGCATGCTCTGCATGTAAAAAAAAATTTTGAACAAGGTTTCTACCCATTACATAACGAAGTCTGCCTCCCAATAAATGAATTTGTGTATCCGTATTATACACAGTTATTCTGTTGTCATGAACATATTTGAAAAATTTGCATCCATTATCGTTGTTAGTACTGTCTCCCAACATAATATGTCTAGCATTAAAATCTCCCATGTATATGTAACGGTTCAAATGTTACGTAAAGTATGATGACAATAAACACAAACACTAAGAGAATATATATATTTGGTCGAGTATAGAGAAGTACGCAGGTGATACTTTGGCGAGCAATGGTGTAAGTTGAGCGCACTGAGAGTCGGTACGGTATCTCGCAAGTGTCTGTTCTAGACCACACTTGAAAATAGACTGGTTATTACTCGTTGTTGTTGTTGTTATAGATTCAGCTACTCGGAACAAGTTCCAAGTAGCACGGGCTATAGTGAGCCCGTAACTTACCTGGCACAGGAGCGGGGCAAGTAGCACGGACTATGGTGAGCCCGTAGAGGACTTACCTGGCACAGGAGCGGGGCAAGTAGCACGGACTATGGTGAGCCCGTAGAGGACTTACCTGGCACAGGAGCGGTGCTGTGGAGGGTTATTACTCTGATTGATTGATGAAGATTAAGTCCTCAAAAGGTGGCACGGGCATGAATAGCCCGTAAGTCGTGGCCCTTTTGAGCCATTACCAGTATCAATAGATGATACTGGAGATCGGTGGAGGTGCGACTGCACCCTGCGTGACGGAAGATGTTTCCCGACGGTTATTACTCGTTGTTGTTGTTATAGATTCAGCTACTCGGAACAAGTTCCAAGTAGCACGGGCTATAGTGAGCCCGTAACTTACCTGGCACAGGAGCTGGGCAAGAAGCACGGGCTATGGTTAGCTTTGTGGACAGGAGATGTCTCCCGTGGGTTATTTCTCGCTACTCTGCTGCTTATATGCTAGGGCAACACCTCACCGTTCTCCAAAGGTTGGCGGGAAAGGTTTGAGTTCCATATTAGAACCAAGAAG
>WNGS01004757.1:67528-82918 GCA_020271785.1 Procambarus virginalis
TATATATATACTTTTTTTTTAAATTTATAATATGGAAGGGAGTACCACCTCTGGCTGGAAGAAGGGGGACCCATAGCCTCGGAGGAAATCACACATAACGCATTGGAGGGAATGTAGGTCCCCTCCAATACAGTTTCTGTGTGCTTTTCTCCTACCACCCCATTCCTTTTTTTTTCCTATGCTTTATTGTGTATTTAAAGGTTACAAAACATACAAGACAAATGCCTAAAGGTTATGGATCTCTTGAAGCTCCTCCGCTTCCGGACAGGAACCGAGGACGCAGCAAGCATTTCCCCTCTGGATCGCCACACTGAGGCGCTCAAACAAAAAACTGCAAGCCCTTGGGTCTCTGGTGACGTCAATGAGCTTGGAACCCAATTGCTTGAGAAATCCCAAGGCACTCCTGCCCCAGGGCCATGCGTCTCAGACGCTATGGGAACAAAGAGGTATTGACCTGCCAGTCGCCTGTATTTGAGAGATTTTGCTGTTTCCCTGTGGTTGGCCGCCCCACCTGCTTGATCAGCTCCGAAGTGTGTATATATATATATATATATATATATATATATATATATATATATATATATATATATATATATATATATATATATTCAACTATAGAACACTTTTCCACCAGGAGCCTCGAACCCTAGCCAGCACAGAAGCCTTCCAGCTCCAGGCATAACAGGTAACGCCTTAACCCACTGAACCACGCTCAGAGCCCTAAAAGAGATGGTAATTTTGGGGTATTTCAACACTCCAAAGACCACCACCTCCCAAGACCACTAGAGCAAGTGAGGGGTCAAATTTACGTTTTTTCATCAAGTCCCTGTTGAATATGGGAAGACACTGTGTCTATGCTTATGCCAACTTGCCTAAACACGCAAGAGTAGTTATTCAACTATAGGACACTTTCCCATCAGGAGACTCGAACCCTGGCCAGCACAGAAGCCTTCCAGCTCCAGGCATAACAGGTAACGCCTTAACCCACTGCACCACGCTCAGAGCCCTAAAAGAGATGGTAATTTTGGGGTATTTCAACACTCCAAAGACCACCATCTCCCAAGACCACTAGAGCAAGTGAGGGGTCAAATTTACGTTTTTTCATCATGTCCCTGTTGAATATGGGAAGACACTGTAAGGGCATAAGCATAGACACAGTGCCTAATTGCCTGTACTCGGCTGACTTGTCTCTTTCTCTGTGTGTCGCCGCGGCTCCTGCTGTGCCGGCAGAGAGGTTGATGTATGTGGCTGCCAGGGTGGATACGCAAGTATAGTCCCATGCCAACTGTCTGCCACCCTTCCACGGACGCAGTGTGATTCCGTCTGGTCGGCCGGCAAAGCTAACAGAGTCACGGTTCAGAAGGTAGCGGGGCTCTCTCTCCGCTGGACACTGGGCAGAGGCAAGGCTTTTTTTTAATGATGTCGTTGACTTCGTCGTGTCTAGTGTGCCAACCACTAGATTTTCCACAGTGCAGGCCATGCAATCCATATTCGTCAGCATCTGCCTCGCGCAAATACACCTATGAACAGTGTGGATAGGGGCAGCAAGACGGAGAAGGAATTATCAAGGGAAAACGCCAAGCCATTACAACTATATAGCACTGGGAAGGGGTCAGGATAAGGATTTGGGATGGGACGGAGAAGGAATGGTGCCCCAACCACTTGGACGGTCGGGGATTGAACGCCGACCTGCATGAAGCGAGACCGTCGCTCTACCGTCCAGCCCAAGTGGTTGGGGCACCAAGCAAGACGGAGAGCGACTGCAATACGGAGCTCCTGCGGATCAAGACGTGTGCCTGTCACAGACATAGGGACTGCCAAAAGGAAGTCCCCTGCATGGGGAGCCTGCACAGCTGTGAGGCGTGCAACCAACCCCCCAAAACTGGGGGGTTGTTGCTGCTTCCAGCAAAGCTGTGGCTTCTTTGTCTGCAATGGGGCTGTCCCAACTGGATTGTTTCTTGGCTTTCGGCATGGCTGGTCTGAGTGCTGGGTCTGCCATGGCACCCCATTTCGTGTCGCATTCCGTGTAGTGGGGGTCCTGTATCCCCGCTACATCACTGAGGGTGTCAGGTAGAATTTCCTTAACCAGGTCATCTGATGCTGAGGAGGAAGAAAGGAAGGCTGGGACAGCAATATGGTGGGCGGTGCGGACACCCAAGCCACCGAGCCTAACAGGAAGAGTGGCTTGTTTCCACTGGCACTCGTTGAGGGAGAGATTAACAACTTTTTCCAGCATGGTCTTCAGTAAGAGATCATACTCTTCAAGCTTTCGGTTGTCGTAAGATGGGGCGCACCTCAGAAAGTAGGTTAGCCTCGGAAGGGATAGGCATTTGGTGAGGAGATAAAAAGCATCGTGGGCATCGATGTCACCTATTCTGTCTTCCATCCTCCTAAGGTCTGCGATTTTCTTGTCAAGGATCTCCTCAATGGCGTTAGACCCAAGGGGGGCTCCAAGGAGGGTGCTGTTCTCGGCCCTAATGACATGGGCTCCAGGCAAGGCAGACCTTATTCTAGCTACGATGTCTGGGTTGGAGGAGACTACTTCACACTTGGAAGGGTTCAGGAAGAGACCCAGGCTTACTTCTTGCTATATATATATATATATATATATATATATATATATATATATATATATATATATATATATATATATATATATATATATATATATATATATATATATACATGTAGGCGGGTACCACCTCTGGTGCAATTATAGGGACCCACAGCCTCAGAGAAGGGAACACAGAGCATTCAGGGAAAAAACTAGCCATTTAACTCTGAATACATAAGAGTGTTCGCTTCTCCTACCACCCCACTTCTTTTATGGTGTACACTTTATTAAGCAAGGTTATACAGTTACATATCTGATTGTATACAAAAAATGAACATTAAGAGGACACAAAAAAAAAGTTCGCTTCCTAGAGGCTGTAGATTGCCTTGAACTCCTCAAACGTCGGGCAGGAACCGAGGATGCAGTGAGCATTCCCCCTCTGGATCGCGACACTGAGGCGCTGAAAGAGAAAACTTGCCGCTCTAGGGTCTCTTGTGGTGTCAATGAGCTTGGAGCCAAGATCCTTAAGAAACCTTCTTGCACTCTCTCCCCATGGACCTAGGGTCTCAGACTCTATTGGAACGAAGTTGTACCGATGATCTAATTGCCTGTACTTGGCTGACTTGTCTCTTTCTCTGTGTGCCGCCGCGGCTCCTGCTGTGTCGGCAGAGAGGTTGATGTATGTGGTTGCCAGGGTGGATACGCAAGTATAGTCCCATGCCAACTGTCTGCCACCCTACTACGGACGCAGTGTGATTCCGTCTGGTCGGCCGGCAAAGCTAACAGAGTCACAGTTCTGAAGGTTGCGGGGCTCTCTCTCCGCTGGACACTGAGCAGAGGCAAGGCTTCTTTTAATGATGTCGTTGACTTCGTCGTGTCTAGTGTGCCAACCACCAGATTTTCCACAGTGCAGGCCATGCAATCCATATTCGCCAGCATCTGCCTTGCCGCAAATACACCTATGAACAGTGTGGATAGGGGCAGCAAGGCGGAGAGCGACTGCAGTACGGAGCTCCTGTGCATCAAGACGTGTACCTGTCGCAGACATAGGGACTGCCAAAAGGAAGTCCCCTGCATGGGGAGCCTAATATATATATATATATATATATATATATATATATATATATATATATATATATATGACTCCAGGGAGACATATGTGTCAAGAAAGCTAGTGCTGGTGTACTTAGAACTGAGTAAAGGAAACCATATTTATACCCTGGATGCTGCACCACTGAGTTTCTCCATTCACAAGAAATACATGTGTTGTTTATTTAATAGGTGCATGAACTTTGAGCTATATATTCATTGATAAATATAGATATAAGTGCATAAACCTAGTTTTAAGTTTAAGAACCCGGGACCACAGGATCACGCTTCCAATGTTCTGTCCGCTCAGCCACTGGCTCCCCCTAGCTAGATACATTTACCTGAAACACATGTGTGAAATATACTGATATATCTTAGAGTTAAGTGAGTGATACTAATGAATATATATCATTGAAATACTGAAATATTAAAACCTGAAACATTGTGGTTTGCAAATTTCCACTTTAGTGGGAAACTTAAATTCATGTGATTCCTTCAGTGACCAGTGAAGTATAAGTGCATGACCCTAGATTTAAGTGCATAACCCTAAATTTACGTGCATGATCCTAGATTTAAGTACATGATCAAGTTAAGTGTACGAACTTACGATTATCCAGTCCTATTGAGTGTTCACGGCTGTACCAAGCGTGATCTAAGTTTTGACCATTCTGAGAGGGAGTAACATTGGAGTCAGGTAATCCTAAGTATTGGGCCACCCTGTTTTTTCTCCATTTTTTGACGTACAGTGAATGGTTACTCTAAACATTCTGGATAATTGCTAAGCGTCAACTGCATCCATAAGTTACAGGCTTGGAAGCGGAATACTATTCTTGACCATTCCTAAAATTAAGGCCTATTCCCTGGCGTGTTATTTTTATTCATTGGTGGTTAACTTGACTGTGAACGTACATTTTGCACAAGAATATTTCTGATCTTCGGCTTTTCATTACTGCGAGGTGCCCCGCATACGCATTAACTCGGCGCCTGTAACTGACCTAATAACACTACCTGGAGTGTCATACACACTGGCCAACCGAATTGTAAAATTTAGACACACACGCACAATCACGGCAGACAATATCCACCATATCTCTTACCTTAAGATTACAACTTCCTTGTTGAATGCCATATCTTTTAACACAGACCCGCCTCCTCAGGGCTCAGGCTTCTACACTGTCGTAGAACCAAATGCTACGGTATGTTCAAATTCACCATCAACCGATGAGGATGCCGCGGCTGCTTCTGGAGGTGCGGCTGCACGTAGTCAGGTCAGACGTGTATGTCTCCTCCTCGTGGTATCCATAGGTTGCATAGTTCCCGTTTTCTGAGACAGGGACATATTTCAGCTAAGAGGTCATTTCATTCTACTTGTCGTGCAGTTCGACGGTTATCGACTAGCTCCCAGAATTCTGATTCTGATGACTCCACTTCTCCTAGCTGGTGGACCAGTCATGGCCGACGGAGTAACTCGTTCCGCCCACCATCTCGGAAGCTGGATTATGATGGTAAATCTGATTGGACTCCGTTCTATCGTCGTTTCACATCCTATGCAGCAGAAAAAGATTGGAGCAGCACTACTTCCCTAACAAATTTGGGTTGGTGTCTTAAGGGTAAAGCCAGTGATTTTTACAACCGGATACTAGACCAGGAACCATCAATTGATTATACTCGCATGATCCATAAACTTGTAAAGAGATTTGGGGATAGGGAAGTTTTGGATGTGGCCATAATGAAATTTTCTCAGGCCCACCAGGAGCCTCGTGAGGAAATTCTAGAATGGGCTGATAAGAGTCCAGCATTTGGCTCATTGAGCCTACAAACATCTGGAAACGGAAGAAGAAGAGCAGATGGCAATCATGCGATTTAGCCAGGTTTTGCTGGATAAGCGCTTAGCGGAATATATTTCCAGCGCTAATATTGCATCCATGGAGAGAGTCATTGATAGGGGTTCAGACTTTTCAGCATAATTCTGTTGCTATTCACGGGTCAGCAGGTTAATCTTCATATGGTTTCCATCAGCAGAGGTCCCAAGGCCCAGCAGTGTGGGTAAATGCTGTGGGTAGACCTTCCCGATACAAAGCCATCCCGGAGTAGTGTTGCTTCTCGCCTCCGTGCATGGACGCCCACAAAATCTCCAGATTCATCACCGGCTGCTAGCATATCAGGTCATGGTAACGGAGTTCCCCGGCAAACAAATGCTGGATCAGGTTCTCCCTCTCTTGCTGGTATAGATATAAAGCTAGATGAATTTGCAGGTATGGATGCAAAATTAGACGAAGTGGTCTTGCGGATCTCAGGGGTTCGAGACAAATTGGACGATGTGTGTGAGGCCTTGAGACGTCTTACAAACGTTGTCATATCGCCTCATGGTCAACGCACCCCATCACCAAGGCGGAGTAATAATTGTTACTTATGTAGGGAAGAGGGCCACTTTGCTCGCAACTGCCAAAAATCCAGGAGTGGCTGAGATGAAGGCCGTAAACAGGGGGAGCATACCAACGATAAGCTTCATGTTTCATTTTCCAAATTAGCGTGCAATAAAGATGAAGTTGAATTAGATCTAGGTATCCCCATCTCTTCTGTCAAAACTGTATTGGTCCAAACACTGAGGTCTGATAGGAAAGAAATTACTGACTCCCAACGACCTGAAAGTACTAGTATTAAAAGCATTGATGTGTTCAGATCTAAAACCTACATCTATCGGCAGCACAAAACGTCCACCAGACTGTGCGACACAGTGGTTGCAAGGATCAGGTTGGGATACCGTTACCTGTGGCAGGTGGCTGCAGGTGACGGATCTCCCAATCCTGAGCACTCCAGGTGCAAACTCTGTGAGCAGGAACTGCGGCACGATCTCCCGCACTACATCACTGAATGCCCAGTTATTAGACCTTTCAGACCAGTTGGCATGAGGTACCTGGAGCTTTGCAATTACTTTATTCATTCTCGTATTCTTGAAGATATCCTCACAGTGTACCCAAAATTTGCCAGTGCAGGCTACTAAACATATGACCCTGTATGACTAGCCATCCTGCGAGATGGGGACTTTTATTACCACTGCTGCCTTATTCACTCTTGTGTTGATGATATCCTCAAAATGCATCCAGAGTCTGCCAGTGCAGACTGCCTATCACATGCCTCTGTATGACTAACCATCCTGTGTGATGGGGATTTTTTAGCATCACGTAGTTAGCTTTTTTGACACACTGTACTCCCCTTCATATAGTCTAGCGTAGCTGCACAAATGCAGATGTACCTCATGTATTAATTAAAAAAATCATTTAATGAGGAGAATCAGTCTTTAAAAATGTACGGGTTGGCTCAACAGGCTTAAATCCGACCCAATTACCACCCGGCCCGCAACGTCTCCTAGTGTATGGCCTCGGAACGTTGTAAGTATTCTAATGTTAAAAGTCAATGAGATTCACTCTTCATCATTGAATAACCCTGCAGAGGGTCAGCAGATTTCATCAATGCAGCTTGAAAGCTCATCACGTGAAGTTCCCTCAATGCTAGAGTGCAAGACCAGGGAAGTGAGCATACTTCAGGACCATACGCTGGAACAACCTTGTAGCGAGTAATCCATAAACTCGCTCCATTATTTCATTATCTTAATAGCATAACTAATTAACACTAATTACAGAAGCTACAATCCTTTCCCCAATTACAGGTAATACTCTTCTCACCTTGTTGGAGGGAGCTGAGGTGTAATCACCATATATGCAAGCGAAACACAGAGACTGTGTTTAGCAGTCTCCGTGGTGTAGTGGAAAGACACTCGCCTGGCGTTCCGCGAGCGCTATGTCATGGGTTCGTATCCTGGCCGGGGAAGATTTACTGGGCGCAATTCCTTAACTGTAGCCTCTGTTTAACGCAACAGTAAAATGTGTACTTGGATGAAAAAACGATTCTTCGCGGCGGGGATCGTATTCCAGGGACATGCCCGAAACGCTACGCGTACAAGAATGTAACAACTCTTGTATATATCACAAAAAAAAAAATGGTGAATATCGAACAGTACAATCTCCAGTCAAGAATGTAGTACTCGCCGTGGGCAGTTCTAGTCGACCCAAGACGCTACAGCTTCGACACAGAGCAGACAGCAGACTACGACCACATCCAGCTACAACGCTCTCGCTCCCCGAGTTCAGACACTCGCAATTCCCAATCGAGCCGCCACGCTCTCCCGCATAGAGCTCCACAACTCCGGCCTCACTCAGCTCTCTGCTCTGCTCCAGGCTTCGTCTCAACGTCTACGACACTTCTGTATCCAGGACTACTAAATAAATATGAAACTCACTAAACACTGTGTATCTAATTAACCCAACAATATAACATAATCGTACGTTACAACCTGATCAAGGGCAGAAGACTGCTCAGACAAATATCCATTCTTCAGAGGAAGGATTAGACGAAGTGGCTCATTCAGACATTAATATTATATTGGATTCAGGGGCAGAAGCATTAGATACGGACAAGGATGATCAGCAGAGTTTGGCTACACTAGGTGGGAACACATCGGGTGAAGTTCCTTCAGTGCTCCAGTGCGGGACAGAAGTGACACTTCAGAACCTTGCCCTTAATGCACAAACAGGTCAGGATCAAGAAGTGACTGTGTTGAACATCCAACCTTCAGAAAGATCAATTCAGAATCTAGAACAAAGACATGAGGACGTCTCCTTATCTGATTTCAAGGGAGGAGTTAGGTTACAGGAGATGCTCAATGGGAAATGTAATAATAGCAGGAGGAACCACAGGAAGGAGCTAATTCCTTACAGGAAGCAGGGGCCCTTTAAAACACAATTTGTAAATACGTGTTCAGAAGAAAGTTAAAGAAAACTAGCAGTAGGTCATTTCCTAAAAGGCATAGATCCAATTGCTTTCCCTTGGGATCCAGGGGGTGAGCTGTGTGGAAAGTGTTGCTCTGTCAAGGAAGGAACCATACCCAAGAAGCGGCGCTTAGGTGTGAGGACCATTACTAGGGTGAATCCCTAGATACCTGGTTGATACCTGGTTGATGTGGTTCTGGGAGTTCTTCTACTCCCCAAGCCCGGCCCGAGGCCAGACTTGACTTGTGAGAGTTTGGTCCACTAGGCTGTTGCTTGGAGCGGCCCGCAGGCTCACATACCCACCACAGCCCGGTTGGTCCGGCACTCCTTGGAGGAATAAATCTAGTTTCCTCTTGAAGATGTCCACGGTTGTTCCGGCAATATTTCTTATGCTCGCTGGGAGGACGTTGAACAACCGCGGACCTCTGATGTTTATACAGTGTTCTCTGATTGTGCATATGGCACCTCTGCTCTTCACTGGTTCTATTCTGCATTTTCTTCCATATCGTTCACTCCAGTACGTTGTTATTTTACTGTGTAGATTTGGTACTTGGCCCTCCAGTATCTTCCAGGTGTATATTATTTGATATCTCTCTCGTCTTCTTTCTAGTGAGTACATTTGGAGAGCTTTGAGACGATCCCAATAATTAGGTGCTTTATTGCGTCTATATGTTATGTTCTGTTTATTGCGTCTATATGTTATGTTCTGTTTATTGCGTCTATATGCCGTATATGTTCTCTGTATTCCCTCTATTTCAGCAATCTCTCTTGCTCTGAAGGGGGAAGTGAGTACTGAGCAGTACTCAAGATGGGACAACACAAGTGACTTGAAGAGTACAACCATTGTAATGGGATCCCTGGATTTGAAAGTTCTCGTAATCCATCCTATCATTTTTCTGGCTGTCGCAATATTTGCTTGGTTATGCTCCCTAAACGTTAGGTCGTCAGACATTATTATTCCCAAATCCTTCACATGCTGTTTTCCTAATATGGGTACATTTGATTGTGTTTTGTACTCTGTATTATGTTTAAGGGCCTCATTTTTACCATACCTGAGTACCTGGAATTTATCACTGTTAAACATCATATTATTTTCTGATGACCAGTCGAAAACTTTATTAATATCAGCTTGAAGTTTTTCAATGTCTTCAGCCGAGGTAATTTTCATACTGATTTTTGTGTCATCTGCAAAGGATGATACGAAGCTGTGACTTGTATTTTTGTCTATATCTGATATGAGAATAAGGAAAAGCAGCAGTGCAAGGACTGTACCCTGAGGTACAGAGCTTTTAACTGCACTTGGGCTAGATTTTATATGGTTGACCGTTACTCGCTGAGTCCTGTTTGACAGAAAACTGAGTATCCAGCGTCCTACTTTACCGGTTATTCCCATTGACTTCATTTTGTGTGCTATCACGCCATGGTCACATTTATCGAAAGCCTTTGCGAAGTCCGTGTATATCACATCAGCATTCTGTTTTTCTTCTAATGCCTCAGTGACTTTGTCGTAGTGCTCAAGGAGTGAAAGAAAGGAAGAAAAAAAACTGCAGTGTAGTGTGTAGTGTAAATAAATCATGATCAGTTCAGTGCACAAAAATAGTACTACCACGTTCAATCACAAGAATTAGATCAACCAATACGATGTCAGTACAATACTCATGAACAATTTCACAAAGAAGCAGATACTGTATTTAAATTGTTAGATGTTTTCTTTTAGTTAAACCTGAAACCTTCCCTTCTGGTGTTATATACCACTCCACTCCTCAATGTGAAGCCAATTGGGGGTCCTTTCCAAAAGGACATATTAAATTTAGATTGTTTCTAATACACCCCTTGCTTTATAGGGACGGGGGAAGTGTGGAGGGAACCACATTTAAAGTGCCCGCCTGCGGGAATATCTCTCCTCTAAGTGCTCCTGATTGGTGGACGGCAACCCTGCGCAGTGACTGTGCGCATCTCCCCCCCCCCCCCTGAGTACGCCTGGAGGCAGAGAAGAACCGCACCTGTGAGCAGATACACCTGTTAGTGACGCCTCCTGGACGGTGGTTATCCAGCACACGTATTGGCCAGCTACCATTGGACCTCTCCCATCCTCGTCCCCGAGAAGCCATCGCATTGCTTCAGCCCACCTCCAGAAGACTTCAGCTCGAGGTGAGCAACTGTCTTCCCTGTTTTTATACCCATTTCTGTGCATGTCGGTTACCTCGTGGTCGGTCGTCCCATAGCCTATAGGCGACCGCCTCCACATTATACATGGGAGATTTTAATGCTAGACATATTATGTTGGGAGACTAAAAACAACGATAATTGATGCAAATTTATCAAATATGTTTATGACAACAGATTAACTGTGTATAATACGGATACCCAAACTCATTTATTGGGAGACAGACTTGATTATGCAATGGGTAGAAACCTTGCTCAAGATAGTATGGAATGCTAGTTGGTAAATCACTTGGTTAGTGATCACTATGCAATTTCTACTTCCTATGAGGTACAGTGTGATGTATCTAATAGACATCAGAGACGGAAAATATATATATTCCATATGGTTTGCATAACCACTTTATTAACTGTATTTCAAAATAGTATCAAGATTCAACAATAACGAATGTACAAGCCTTCTCCAGAGACCTCGTTGATATAATTACTACCTACTACGAAACATGGGTGTGTTGTGGAACAAGCTGTAACCCTAGCAGAGGTGGACAACACCCACCACCATCCAAGTGGGTCCTTGACCCCGTATTTGTTAAAAAACATGAACGAGTAAAGCAGCTTGGAGATACATACAAACGAACCAGATCACAAGACCAAAGAGGCAAAGCTCAACCCCCGCATGCATAACTAAATGAGTAGAAGAATATTTACATACATTTCTTGTCGCAAATAGAGAGGTGAGAGACATGAGCAACGTTATATGAAATAAACATTGAGCAGAGTTCCTACAAAGTATAAATGAGCAAACAACACTTGTTGAAGTTTGGGAAAAGATACGAAAAATATCTAGAAGCAACCTAACCAAACCGCCAACAGAACCTAAACACCTAACCTAACCTAACCTAACCTATGCCTATATATATGCACAATATGCTAATATATTATAATATTAATTTATATTTGAGAAAATTTCTGTTTTGCATGAACAGCATGTTAAAATTTATGAAAGCGTATGTGGGGTCGACCGCTGGATGGACTGGACTTGAGTCGAGGACGGGTTGGCAAATCAACTTCTCCTTGAGAGGACGGTATTACTTACAGTTTACTGATATATGTCGCACAAGTACCAGGTAATCCACCCTTAGTGTTATACAGAATGAGTTTAAGTCAAGGAGTATTACCTGTTTCTTGGACAAAGAGTGTCATTGTTCCTATCCCCAAACCATATTCAGACAATAATAGACCCATATCCCTAACATTTTGTATTTTTAAAGTGCTTGAACGCATTCTCCTTAACCGACTCATGTATTGTATACAGGGACACCTGTCACCCCAACTGTTTGGATTTATGCCTGATTTATGCCAGTACACAGCACTGTTTTGCTGAATACTTTGCTCATATTGAAGCTTCCCCTCAAGCAGTCTTCATCGACCTAGCAGCAGCTTTTTACACAGCAAACAAGGAAATCATACGAGAACAGCATGCTTAGCTAGGAATACAAAAAAATTACTGAAATGGATAAAGGGCTTGTTATGGTTGAAGGCTGAAGAGAAACAATCTTCGTCCATATGGTTTTATTCTCTTCTTCTTCTTGAGAATAGGTGCAGTTTGCATGAAGGGTTTACCGTCCTGATGACTGCACCAGGACAGATGTAGGGAGACGCGTTAATGTTGAGGAGAAGAAAGTCAAAAGTGTTAGATGTGTCGGGCCGTAGAGAGATGAGTGGCGAAGAAAACAGAGGCGGACACTAGAGGGAGACTCGCTGCACCGTAGGGCGGGATGTCGAGTTCACGGCGGCAGCTGATCCATGCACTGCGTAGCGTTGAGCACAGGTTTTAATCTCAACCAACAACAACAACAACAACAAAACAATTATCAGATACATGAATTACTATTATTATTTATAAGATTATAAACAAAAGAGCGTCTGCTCCAAACATGCTACCTCCAACATCTGTTGTACTCAATCCCAACATTCCGCCCCTTTTAATTAAACTCTAATCCTATAGATTATTAATCTATCCGGCGGTCGTATGAATCTTCCAGATTTTCTCAACTTGGCTCTAGACCTGTTACTTCTGGGAAACTTTCTTCTGAATTACTCCTTGAAGAGTCCATAGGGTTGACTGTATTCCCATTACACACTCTGTTGCCCCCATTGGGTGCCTCCCTGTGGTCCTGCAGGTGCTACCCCTTCATTTAGGATGGGTACACTAGTTTGTCCCCCCTTCCACATGAAAGGGGTCTTCAAAACTCCCTGTGAACTTTGGCATGAGTTGATCTGCATGCTTTTTCCAATTAATGTTCCCAAACTCTGCACTTTGCACTGTGAAGTTCCTGCGGCCCAGGACTTCCCTAATATTTACTTCAACCAAGACTATTCCCAATTCCAAAATTCCTTGCATATATGGCATCCCCCTCGTTAAACAACAAATCCTCTCCCTGAGCCAACTGAATGGCCAAGCTAGTTTACCTGATTTCTTTTTTGGGCTCTGTCTTTACTGCTTCCATGTGCACTTTAAAGTGCTTATTAAACAGTAATTCAAAAGGAGATTTACCAGTAGTAGAATGAACAGTTTTCCATTTGATTATATGAAAATCTACAAAGCCTTGTATTAATAGTACCATTCCATGACACAGCTTTACCCTTCTTTCAAGAATCTCACTGCTTCTCTCTGCGTAGACCATTTGAAAGAATATAGTGGGCAGGTGTTACATGTTTAATACCATTTTTTTTCTAAAAATAACCCTCCATTCCCCAAGAAACAAAATAAGGAGCATTTGTCTGACACCACCATGTCTGGTAATACAAAATGTTTTCCTTAGTAACTTCACAAGTTTACAGTGTGGAATTACACACACATGAACATCCATAAATTTTGTGTATGAATCCACCGCCACCAGGTAATATTTGTGATCCATAGATCCAGCATAATCTATATGCAGTCTAGACCAGGGTTTGTTCAGTGCATGGCCAAGAAAGCACTGGGGCCTGATGGTTTCTGATAATTCTTAAAGAAAATATGACATTTTTTTGTTACCGTTACCTCCAGCAATATCCTGGTCCATTTCTGGCCACCAAACCCAACTTCTAGCTTCTGTTTCATAGCATTTCTGCCATATGGCCTACATGCAGCTGTTCCAAAATCTAACATCTTAGTTCCTCAGGCACTACCACTCTGATTCCTATACAAGATGTACATCCTGGTACATACTAAGGTCAGCCTTTACTGCAGCGTACTCTGACAATAATAAATTATCTTTCCAACCGTATTTGACATATTTCATCAACAGATTTAATTTGGGATCTCTACCAGTTGCCTTCCAAATAGTCTTGAATGAAATATCCTCAAAATACATAGATTCCACCAGGTTAGCATACTCCATTGGAATACTGGAATTCAATTATTCTGTCACAGGCAATCTACTTCATGCATCAGCAACTACATTATCCTTGCCTGGATTAAACTCTTAATCATACTCAAACTGCGAGAGTAGTAATCCCCATCTTTGAATTCTAGCAATGGTATTAACTGGAATTTGTTTACTTCTGCCAAACAATCCTAGCAGGGGTTTATGGTCCTATTTAACAAGAAATTTCCCTCCCCAGCAGAAAATACCCTCGGTTTTTTACAGCATATGAAAAGCTAAGGCTTCTTTATCTAACTGAGACTATTCTGTTCCAGGGAGATCATTTCTTGCTAGCAAAATTATACTACTTTATCCTTACCATCTACTTCCTGTAATAATACACAAACCACTCCTACTGGGGAAGCACTCCAGTTTTAATGGGAGTCAACCTGTAAAATTAGTGAGCAACGGAGAATTGATCAAATTCCTGCTTATATTCCTGAAGGCTAAATTCTCCTCTCTTGCTGCTGCCCACTTAAATCTAGTCTCTTTTTTCAACAATTCATACAAGAGTGCTAATTTTGTTGAAAAGTTCTTCACAAACTTCCAAAAATATGTAACCCATCCCAATAAAAGACTGTACTTCCCCAGTTGGGGCTGGGGCATCTATCATAGCAGCTACATTTTTGTAGGAAGGAGTAAAGCCCTTACCTGAAATATGGTACCCCAGACGCCCAGTATTCATGGCCTGGGCCTTCAATGTTGTTTTACCCTTATTAATCTTCATATTATGCTTTTGCAAAAGATTCAAAACTTGGTCTAATCTAGCATCATGCACTTACTCATTCTCCCCACATGCAATAATGTCATCAAAATAACTAGCCACACCTTCAATGTTTAGTAACAACTGGGACATGAATCTCTGGAAAAATTGCTGGAGACGAGGAGAGTCCAAAAGAAAGTCTTTTATACTTAATAACCCCTTGTAGGTATTAATCACTAACAATTTCTTTCTGGCTCTCCTCTACAGGAATTTGCAAGTAAGTATCTTTCAGGTCAATCTTAGAAGAAATTGCCCCCTTGCAGACCACTGACACTAACTCATCTATCTTAGGTATCGGGTACTTCTCACAGCGTTGCGGGGTTGTTGAGTTCCTTGAAGTCTGCACAGATTCTCATAGATTTCCGATCTGCCCTCAACACTGGTACAATTGGGCTGCCCACTCACTCTGTGTAATTGGCTCTAAGATTCCTTCAGCCACATGCTTGTTCAGGGCTGATTCTACCAATTCCTTGTAATGAAACGGCACTGGTCTTGCCTTGAAAAAATTAGGTGAAGCCCCACTTTTCAGGTGGAATTTTGCCACCATGCCTATTAATTGGCTTATCTGCCTTCACTTGAATA
>WNGS01004757.1:83918-100111 GCA_020271785.1 Procambarus virginalis
AACTGCAGGGGACCAGGCACAGCATTGTCCCCATCACTGAGCAGAGGAGCCGAAGCCCCACAGTGTACATCCTTCCTCAGCACCACGACGAGGTCCCGATCATCAGCAGCAACCCCCCCCCTGTGGAATGCAACAGTAGGATTCACAAAAGGGGGGGGGGGCCACAGGGAGAAACTCAGCCTCCTCACAGCCCCGGCACCTACAGCGGGGCCGCCAGAGCACCACTCCCCCCCCCCTCCTCCTCCCGGGGCACACCACAAAGGGGAGACACTCCAAGGCCGCCACGATTGCTTCGAGACAGGCCCACTGCAGGTACGGCCACCATCACTGCATCTCCACACACTCACCGTCCGAAGAATACACAGAGCCCACACTGTCCATCATCATCCTGGAAACTGGATGATGTTTCAGAACACCAGCGCATACGCTTCTGCAAAAGGAAGAAAGCATCATAATTACCGTCTTCTATACACACAGGCACTCCCCCGGCCGCTGCACCCCTTCAAAAACAGAAGAACCAGCGCCCCGGGACCATATCCAGATTTTTACAAAAAAAAAAAAAAAAAAAAAAAAAAAAAAAAATCCACAGACAATCATACACCTAAAATGCTGCGCCTGACTTGTTCAGTGTTGAGGGTAAAGTTAGCACCTACCTCTAACACTAAAAAAATAATAAAAAGTTAGTACACTCAACAAGTACAAACACACTGATTAACCTAATTTTATCCTGTTTATCACTGGAACCAAACTTAACTTTAGTTTGAGCCATGTGCTCAGAGAGTCACTAGTCCATCCTACCACCAGGCTGCTCCAGTTCCAACAGACTAAACCGCGAGCTTACAGCCTACATGCAGCCGGTGCTCGGTCGCCATGCGTTCAGAATGTGAATAGGCCTAGTAACTCGCCACTAAAAGATCTTCCTAACTCAATTACTTTGAAAACTTAAGAAATATCAAGCTGATCATTAAACTGGGACAACAAAGTAAATGAATCTGTACTAATTAATTGCATCGTATCTAGACAAGGGTCAACACTGGTCTGGAAGGACTTTATTCTTCGCCTGTTGCCACATGCACACAGTAACATTACCGCTAAACAATACTACTGACCGAATATACCCTCACAGGTAATAGGTATATGAATAACTGCTTACATAATTCAAGCTTCTGAAATACTGACAAACACAAGAATTACAGTAACTGACAAAGAAAGCCGACAGCGGCCTGCATGGTCGCCACATGGTGAGAGCGACTCGCATCACCTCAGTAACCGACTTTCCACTATAGCCAAATATTACAGATAAGGTAGAATCCTACTTTGGCAAAGACTCTTTCATCCACACATTTAAGGTGTGACGCCAGAGCTCTGCATCACTTCTCTCTTTGTCAAGGAACATCAGGCAGTCCTCGTGCATTTCTCAGAGACTCGACCGGGTTGGAATTACTTTACCACATAGTAAAATGTGTCAAGCTGGCGACCTTGAGAAGAACCTTATGGACGGGCAACTTGACTTGGGTAAACCTTGAGTTTCCATGTCAACGGACACCCGAGTAAGGGAACTAGAGTGGGGTCAAATTACTTCACTCACTGCGGGGTGCAAGACTGGGTTCGTAGGGAACTATTTTGCAGTTTGAGATTCTCCCGAGGGGGTGAGCAGTGCTACCTAGTGAAGAAAGTAAGGCTCCCATCAGTTAAGAGCTAAAGCGGAGGGTGCTGGGGCACTTAAGGGTGGTCACCCTAGAGCGCTCTAGAAGAACATTAACTCCTAACCCCTGCACTGCTCACCCATTTTCGGCAAAAACGTCTTGGTGCAATTGTTAAAGACATATTTTTGCTGTTTTTATAAATATTCAGGTAAAATTAATGTCAATGTTTCGAAAGTCCACTTTTTCCATTTCAAAACAAAGTAATGAAAAAATTAAAAAGACATTAAAATAAAGCCTAGTTAAAAACCAAAAAGCACAACGCTCAGAACGCCTAAAGGCGCTTTGCGCAGTGCAGGGGTTAAGGCAGAGTATGCTTATGTTCGTAAATGTTTTCCTCTTTAGGATAGCTTTATTTGATCTGTGCATTGCATTTACTAAATCTTTTTTTCCATTTCTTCAGTGTTGTCAAGAGGACTGTAGTCTTGGTGCAAAGGTTAGAGAGATTCCTGAAACTTCCTCTAATCTGCCTTGATAAAATCGCAACAGGGCTCAGGAGCTGGAGGTCCTGCTATATTAATTTTTGTAGAACAGTTGTCACTAGTCAATACGTGGTCAACTGACAATACTGGTAGAGATAAATACTGGTAGAGAATACTAAATAGAGAAATACTAAATATAGAATACTAAATAGAGAAATACTGGTAGAGATAAATAAATACTGGTAGAGATAAACTCGAGGGCCAGCTTACCCCTATCAACATGGACTGGTTCCGTCGAATTAAGCAGACGGACTTCAGGCACTTCATCCAAGAGGTGTTCAATATGTCTTCCATTGGTGTCTGTTCTTGGTGTATCAAGTAGTAATTCACTACGAGCGTTGAAGTCACCCGCGATGATAGCAAGTGTGGTGACTGCTATTTCAAAGATTGCAGAGATCCATATCGTGTTCTCTATGGCTTTGCATATGTCAGTGTTGTGTAGCTCGCTGCATACTCTACATCGTTCCGGGCCTCTTATGGTGAGCAAAGCACCGACATTTGTAACAGTGCATGGGCTCTGGATTGTATAGCCTTAGGCTGAATTAATCAGAGCATTACATTGAGTTTGTGAAATCCTTTTATTGATACAAGAACCTGTCTTGTTTCTACATTGTCGTACTTACACATTTCCGCTGTTGTGACAGTGGGGCATTGACAACCAACGAGGTCTCAATCGTGTCTAGTAATTTGTCCCAGCCAGGCCCGTCGTCAGGTGCGACACATTCAGGCTGAACCCCTCACTATGAAGATCGGCCAATCCTCGGGGAATAAAAACCAAGACAAAATACCTCGTCTGTATTCATTAACATTTATAGTTGTATGTACAATATATGTTCATGTCAATTCACCGCCGTCACCAGTCAATATACTAGTACCAATAAAGTACCGCCGTCACCAGTACCAATAAAGTTCCTTAATCACTGTATATTTCTGTACTATTCCAAGGTCGACAAATTTCACGTATCTCCCTAAACACATTGTACATAACTCCCTCAGGCACCTCTCTCAACACACTGTACATATCTCCCTCAGGTGTACCGCAGAACCATCACACTGCTTATATGTTCATCAGGCGTCGCTCTCAAACGCCACGTGAATATACCCATATTCCAGTGTGGAGCACTTCTTCAGACGCTTATATGTTTGGACTGTCAGCCGAGAGTTGATGTTACGGTCGCTGGAGTGAGTGGAATACTGTTTGTACCCGAATTTATCGGTGCCTTGTTGTCTCGGTTGGCGACTCTGATTGGCTACCAGACTTCCCGCCACCAGACGAGCTGTGCTGGTCCAAACAACACTCACGGTTGTTGTCCTGGCTTCTTCTGCAATAGTTTAATACATTGTAATTTTATATCACAATTTTAATTGTAACTTAGTGCGACGAATTAACACGTCCTGCTACCTTTCCGTAACAGTGTTCAATGCCAGGAGTGCACTCTGCGAGTCACAGTATATAAGTCCACTGCCTTTGTCCTTTAAAAATTCAGTGGCAAGGTATATGCCTGCAAGTTCAGTTTGAGTTGTACTTGCCCAGTCATTGACGCGCTTCATTGCTGTATGTACGAGAGAAGATTGTTCAAATATATTACATGCACATCCGGTCCATCTTCCACCTATTTCTACAGAACCGTCGGTATAGCACTGATACACATCGTTATAAATAACCTGAGTACTCTCAGTGATGCTTTTCAGTGTTAGCTGTTTAAATAATGTAGAGTGTCTATCTTTCTTGGGTGCATTTACAAAATCAACTGTTAGATCCCAGTTATCCCACGGATTAATTGGTTGATTAATCATTAATTAAGTTGGGTTCATATTTATTATTTTGATGGAGTTGGCCACCTTGTAAAAACCAAAATGCATAATCAGATTTCGTTCTTCTTCTATAGACCACTAGTGAGTGTAGCATATTAAAAAGTTTAGCTTTAAATTTCATGGGTTGCTGAGATCTACTCAATACATTCACGCCAAAAACTGTGCTAATGGACAAAATTCTCTCACTTATGGTAGATAATTTTAACTAGGCTTTAATATTAACTATTCTCTTGGATTGTGGAGTCCCAAGGATGAGACGCATAGCTTCATTTTGCAAGGTTTCAAGGGATGTTAGCTCTTTGTCTGTATACAGTGAGAGATGTAGAGCATTGTAGTCAATCACAGAGCGTATAAATGATACATTTTTTTTTATTTTGATGTTTACATGCAAGCATGCTTATATATATATTTTTTTTGAGATATATACAAGAGTTGTTACATTCTTGTTCAGCCACTAGTACGCGTAGCGTTTCGGGCAGGTCCCTGGAATACGATCCCCAGCCGCGAAGAATCGTTTTTTTCATCCAAGTACACATTTTACTGTTGCGTTAAACAGAGGCTACAGTTAAGGAATTGCGCCCAGTAAATCCTCCCCGGCCAGGATACGAACCCATGACATAGCGCTCGCGGAACGCCAGGCGAGTGTCTTACCACTACACCACGGAGACTGTTAAATACAATAAAATACAATAAAACAAACATGTTTATAATTGTATTATAAATACAATAAAACAAACCAAAAACCACAGACAGAACAAAGAAAGCATACACGTGCAAAAAACATAAAGGACATAAGTACATAAACACAAGAAAAAAAAAAAACGCCGTCCGGAAGTGCCGACCACAAAACAACAAAATTAACAAAAACAATGTCAACAATAAGTACAAAAACAAATTTCAAATACAGAAGACACAGCGGAATACAACACAGAAGTGACACTTAAACAGTAAAAAACAGAACAAGGCTACCAGCACTGTAAACACACACGGAGAGGCACCAACACGAACAAAAAACAATAATAAGAACCATAACAATAATAACAATAATAAGAACCATAACAATAATAACAATAATAAGAACCATAACAATAATAACAATAATTATAAGACAGGAAATAAAATAACAACAAAACATACACGCCAAAAGCCTGAAGGGCACTCAGCACTCCATAAACAAGAGCACAAACAACATCATGAAACCAAAAAGAAACCACAAAACATAATAAAGGAACATACCATCCACAACTAGACACACACACAGGAACCGGACACACACGCACACTGCACACACCGCACACAAAGAAACCCACAACCACAAACCGGAGCACACAGGGACCGGTAAAACAAACCCTCCCCACCCACTCACACACCCGACCCACACCA
The DNA here is from genome assembly GCA_020271785.1 of Procambarus virginalis. NCBI lineage: Eukaryota > Metazoa > Arthropoda > Malacostraca > Decapoda > Cambaridae > Procambarus > Procambarus virginalis. The sequence continues at coordinate 89,302 of WNGS01004757.1, forward strand.
CACAACCATGCACACTAATGGCAATAACCCACAACCCACAATACATAAAGGAAGCATGGGGCAAGCAAAAAACCAAACCCCTCGGGAGAAAGATACTTAATAGGGAAACATCCTGTTAGAGCCCTCCCAAATCAGTTACTCCTTCTCGGTGGGGCGACGACCCCCCAGCTGCCGCGGACCCGGCACATACTCTGGAATCTCCAGATCAGGCGGATACTGGTACCTCCGAAGGTCAAAGGCAGTCGCATAACGAGGCCGGGGATCACAAGCCACGCCCACCGACGTAGCAGACGACACCGATGAAGCGTACGAGGGCTGCCGAGACAGCCGCATTGCCGGACGCACAGGAGCAGGGGACAAACGACAAGAAGGCAATGCCTCCACCGAGACCGCAGGAGACACTGAAGATACGGCCGCAGAAGGAAGAGGCGGCGAAACCGCAGTCGAGGAACCGGGGACCGAGGCAAGAGGCACAGAATCTCCAGAGCGAGCAGTCTTTTTCAACAGCAGCACAAGGTCACCCCGCTTACCACGGACCTCAGCAGGGGGCACCACCCCCCACGAAGAACCGGAGCCATCCGACGCAGGCGATGCACCCGAAGCAGGAACCGCAGCCACTAGATCGGAAGTGGAGGCCGAAAGACCGTCACAGGCATCTTCTGGCAAATGCACCTCCACCGCCACCGTAGTACGCACTGCAGCCGTAGCCACCCCGCTGTCGCCTGCAGACTCACAAGCGCCGAATTCGCCAACGTCCGCCCATGCAGACGACGAACGCCGGGAACACTTAGGCACGGGCCGCACATCCTCAGACCCGGAGGTCGACTCAGACACATGCTCAACACAAGCCGGGCGAACCGACACACGCTTCAGTACTGCAGCATCCTCAGCCACATGGGGCACCAGGCCAGACACATGGGGAAGCGCCGGAACCACACCAGCACCCAGCACAGCCGGAACAGACGTCGAGGGTGCAGGGACAGGGACAGGGTCAGATGCAGCAGAGGAAGACGGGGGATTCGAGCAGAGTGTCGGCCGAAGAATCCCAGAGACACTAGGCAGAGTAGGATGATCACCAGGCGACGGCACAACCTCCGGAGGAGAAGCCACCACCACAGGGGGCGCATCAGGCGACACAGGGGGCATATCCGCGCCCGGAGAGTCGTCCATAGCCACAGAAACCTCCTCCACAGGAAGCGGTGGAAAATCCTCCTCACTGAAGAGGTTCACAGGCGCAGAGGCCGGCCAGAACAGTCAGCAGCCTGATGGCCCAACAGGCCACAACGATAACACGTCCGAGGCTGGCGGGCGTAAAACACACGAACTGTGTACCCCATCAAACGCACAGAGGACGGAATATCCTCCCGGAGCCTCATGCCCAGGGTGCGAATGTTCGTCCTCACACCCTTAAGTGGGCTCGAAGATACTACGTTCACCCGCACACTAACGACGGCGCCAAAACGGCCGAAGTACCTCCGGAGCAGACCCTCCGGAAATTCCAATGGAGCCCCATGCACACTGACGTAGGTGAGGGCACCACTACGATCAGAGATGGAAACAGTGCCCGCACCATCCGGCAGAGGGAATGTCCGCCCCTCGTAGCGACGGAGAAATTCGCGGTACGCCAACTCCGCTGAGAACTTAATAATCACACAACGGGCCGTCACCAGCTCGACGCCGTATATGTCCATCACAGGAATGTCCAGCTGCTCACACACCCGCGCGATCTCCGGGTACCCAGCCCTGCTGGAAAATTCCAAGCCCACAGACTGAGCCCGCAGTATTGGTGGGAGGGGGACCCCCATCATGAAGTCCACGTCAGCACAGGCGAGCAAGAGTCACACGCCCCCAGACGGCCAAAACTGGCAACAAGCACCAAACAGCCTGGAGCGAGCAGCGGACACGTCCGCTCGCCACGACAGCTAGTCAGACTCTCCTATAAATGATACATAGAACATTCTAGCATGTCTCACGTTAATTCCACGATTGACACCAACAAGGACTCGCAAGGGCTTTAATCTCTCCCAAAGTCTCCTCTTGAGAGAAGAAAGGTACCCAGGGTCGTTAATGGGGACACCAAGGTATCTGTAAGACTCGCAGTTCTCAAGTGCTCGCCCATCAATATGATAATTGGGTGCTGGAATGCCACATGGAATGAGGGCACGAGTTTTCTGCACAGAGATAAGGAATCCACATTCCTCAGCTCTAGTAGCAAAAGAATCGAGCAGAACTAGCACTCTTCCTGAATTTCATCTCCCCATCCCTCTACCTCCCCCATCCTTTCCAAGCCCTTTGGACATCAAAGCTAAGCATTCTAGGCTCGGAGGCAGCCCGTAAACATATATCATCAGCATTACAAATTACCGTGTCTTCATTATTAGTTGGAAGATCGTTAATAAGTTTATGCATTAGAACGCTTAACAACAAGGGGCTGAGGACCTTTTTTGTGGAGTTCCCAGTTCAAATTGTTTGTTCTCTATGATTTTAACATCATTAAAAAACACATGCTGTTCGATTAGACAAAAAGCCCTGTTATGATTGAGTACTACAGTTGTTGGAGGTAGCATATTTGGAGCAGATGCTCTTTTGTTTATGATCTTGTAAATAGTAATTCATGTACCTGATAATTGTTTTGTTGTTGTTGTAGTTGGTTGGGAATAAAACCATGTGGACGAAGATTGTTTCTCTTCAGCCTTCAACCATAACAGTGGCGACGAGGATTAAACACCTCAGGATGAGAGCCAGGGTACGAGACGAGGTGTGTTAGGATCAAGAGAGAGCAGGATACGTCGTGTGGGCGGGTGGACACTTTGCATACAACAGTTGAGTTGTGCTACCACCGTTGCCATGGCTATGCCGCTCATTTCAATAGAGCCGTTTAACACTACCAAGATCTCGTTGGACCTGTGGCTCAGCCTGCTGGAAGCAAACTTTCAGTACCGGGAGATTAAGGAGGACGCCAACAAGAAAGCGGTACTCTTAGTTTCACTGGGTTTGGAAGTGTAAAGTGTTCTTGGGAATTTGTGTGCACCTGAGCTACCCCACATGAAGGCCTATGTAGACCTGATTGTCCTGCTTAAACGACATTATGTAGTGAAACCTTCGTATCACAGGAGCTTGATGGATTTCCAAAAGAGGGCGAAAAGCAGCAGGAATCCGTACAGGATTTATATGCGGAATTGAAAGCTTTGGCTAACCACTGCAGCTTCGGAGCACAGTTTGACGGCAGGGTTAGGGACCAATTGTTCGTGGCAGTGGAAAATGAGATATATTTACCTAACCTGGTGGCAGAAAACTTGGATCTACCATCGATGACTTCATGGACAGTGCTCGAGAAGATATTGAACCTGGAAACGACTTTTGGAAGCAAGACATCTACTCAGGAAATTATGGTCGTACAGGGCCAGACCAAATGTAAACACTGTGGATACAATCACAGTAGTAGCATGTGCAAGTTTAGTGCATATATATATGCAACTTTTGTAACAAAGAGGGACACTTGCAGAGAGTGTGTAGAGAATATCTGAACAGGAACAGCAAGGCCTGGGAGAGGAGACGACCAGGGAATGTGGGAAGAAGAGGTAGTGGTACTGTGGTCAAGGCAGTAGAGGAAGGTAACCCGTCTGAAGAAGCTGCAGGTGAGGAAAGCAGACTATATTCGGTGGAAGAATAGGTATGTTCAGTGAAGTCACAAGTGGTGAATTTTGTAATTAATGGGAAGTTAGTTCCCTTGGAACTGGACACTGGTGCTGCAGTGTCAACATTGTCTAGAGATTGGACAGATACCTTGCAATTGAATGTAAAACCAGGTAAAAAATCATTAAGTGCATATGATAATGTACCGATTAAAGTCTATGGCAAGGTGTCGGGAAAAGTAGGTTATAATGGAAAATAAATTGTCCAGGATTTTTATTTAGTGGATTCACATAATCCTAGCCTATGTAGTAAGGATCTTATGGAAAAAGTGGGAATTTTCTTGGCGGGCCTAGATGAATTGTCGATAGCTAAAACAATTAAAAGTGCCGAACAAATGTTAGATATATATTCAGTGAAGGCAGATAAGCCAATTAATAGCATGGTGGCAAAAATTCACCTGAAAAGTGGGGCTTCACCTAAATTTTTCAAGGCAAGAACAGTGCCGTTTCATTACAAGCAATTGGTAGAATCAGCCCTGGAAAAGCATGTGGCAGAAGGCATCTTAGAGCCAATTACACATAGTGAGTGGGCAGCCCCAATTGTACCAGTGTTGAGGGCAGATCGGAAATCCTTGAGAATCTGTGCAGACTTCAAGGAACTCAACAACCGCATACGCTGTGAGAAGTACCCGATACCTAAGATAGATGAGTTGTTGTCAGTGGTCTGCAAGGGGGCAATTTCTTCTAAGATTGACCTGAAAGACGCTTACTTGCAAATTCCTGTAGAGGAGAGCCAGAAATTGTTAGTGATTAATACCCACAAGGGGTTATTTAAGTATAAAAGACTTTCTTTTGGACTCTCCTCGTCTCCAGCAATTTTTCAGAGATTCATGTCCCAGTTGTTAGTAAACATTGAAGGTGTGGCTAGTTATTTTGATGACATTATTGCATGTGGGGAGAATGAGTAAGTGCATGATGCTAGATTAGAACAAGTTTTGAATCTTTTTGCAAAAACACAATGGGAAGATTAATAAGGGTAAAACAACATTGAAGACCAAGGCCATTGAATACCTGGGGTACCATATTTCAGGTAAGGGCTTTACTCCTTCTCACAAAAATGTAGCTGCTATAGTAGATGCCCCAGCCCCAACTGGGGAAGTACAGTCTTTTATTGGGATGGTTACATATTTTTGGAAGTTTGTGAAGAACTTTTCAACAAAATTAGCACTCTTGTATGAATTGTTGAAAAAGAGACTAGATTTAAGTGGGCAGCAAGAGAGGAGAATGCCTTCAGGAATATTAAGCAGGAATTGATCAATTCTTCAGTGCTCACTAATTTTCCTGGTAGACTCCCTTTAAAACTGGAGGTAGATGCTTCCCCAGTAGGAGTGGGTTGTGTATTATTACAGGAAGTAGATGGTCAGGATAAAGTAGTATATTTTGCTAGCAAGAAATGATCTCCCTGGAACAGAATTATTCTCAGTTAGATAAAGAAGCCTTAGCTTTTCATATGCTGTAAAAAACCGAGGTATTTTCTGCTGGGGAGGAAATTTCTTGTTAAAATAGACCATAAACCCCTGCTAGGATTGTTTGGCAGAGGTAAGAAAATTCCAGTTAATGCCAATGCTAGAATTCAAAGATGGGCATTACTACTCTCGCAGTTTGAGTATGATTAAGAGTTTAAGCCAGGCAAGGAAAATGTAGTAGCTGATGCATTAAGTAGATTGCCTGTGACAGAAGAATTGAATTCCAGTATTCCAGTGGAGTATGTTAACTTAATTAACCTGGTGGAATCTATGTCTTTTTGAGGAGATTTCATTCCAGACTATTAGGAAGACAACTGGTAGAGATCCCAAATTAAATCTGTTGATGAAATATGTCAAATATGGTTGGAATGATAATTTATTATTGCCAGAGTATGCTGCTGTAAAGGCTGACCTTAGTATTTACCAGGATGTACTCTTGTATAGGAATAGAGTGGTAGTGCCTGAGGAACTAAGATGTTAGATTTTGGAACAGCTGCATGTAGGCCATAATGGCATAAATGCTATGAAAACAGAAGCTAGAAGTTGGGTTTGGTGGCCAAATATGGACCAGGATATTGCTGAGGTAACAAAAAAATGTCATATTTGCTTTAAGAATTATCAGAAACCACAGGCCCCAGTGCTTTCTTGGCCATGCACTGAAAAACCCTGGTCTAGACTTCATATAGATTATGCTGGATCTATGGATAACAAATATTACCTAGTGGCGGTGGATTCATACACAAAATTTCTGGATGTTCATGTGTGTAATTCCACCACTGTAACTTGTGAATTACTAAGGAAAACATTTTGTATTACCAGACATGGTTGTGTCAGACAATGCTCCTTATTTTGTTTCTGTGGAAATGGAGGGTTATTTTTAGAAAAAATGGTATTAAACATGTAACACCTGCCCCCTATAATTCTTCAAATGGTCTAGCAGAGAGAGCAGTGAGATTCTTGAAAGAAGGGTTAAAGCGGTTCATGGAAGGTACTATTAATACAAGGCTTTGTAGATTTTCATATAATCAAATGGAAACTGTTCATTCTACTACTGGTAAATCTCCTTTTGAATTACTGTTTAATAGGCACTTTAAAGTGCACATTAAAGCAGTAAAGACAGATCCCAATAAAGAGAAATCGGTAACTAGCTTGGCCAGTCAGTTGGCTCAGGGAGAGGAATTGTTATTTAACGAGGGGGATGCCATATATGCAAGGAGTTTTGGAATTGGGAAGTCTTGGGTTGAAGTAAATATTAGGGAAGTCCTGGGCCGCAGGAACTTCACTGTGCAAGTGCAGAGTTTTGGGAACATTAATTGGAAAAGGCATGCAAATCAGCTCATGCCAAAGTTCACAGGGAGTTTTGAAGACCCTTCATGTGAGGGTGGGACAACTAGTGTTACCCATCCTAATAATGAAGAGGTAGCACCTGCAGGACACAGGGAGGCACAGCAAGGGGCAACAGAGGGTAATGGGAATACAGTTAACCCTATGGACTCTACCGGGAGTAATTCAGAAGAAAATTTCCTAGAAGTAACAGGTCAGGACTCCCAGTTGAGAAAATCTGGAAGATTCATACGACCGCCTGATAGATTTAATCTATAGGATTAGAGTTTAATTAAAAGGGGAGGAATGTTGGGATTGAGTACAACAGATGTTGGAGGTAGCATGTTTGGAGCAGACGCTCTTTTGTTTATAATCTTATAAATAATAATAGTAATTCATGTATCTGATAATTGTTTTGTTGTTGTTGTTGGTTGAGATTAAAACCTGTGCTCAACGCTACGCAGTGCATGGATCAGCTGCCGCCGTGAACTCGACATCCCGCCCTACGGTGCAGCGAGTCTCCCTCTAGTGTCCGCCTCTGTTTTCTTCGCCACTCATCTCTCTACGGCATGCGCCAGAATTTGATGAAAAACTGTACCCAAATGGAACCATGAGTGTCGTCGGGGGTTGGTCAGTCAGGGAGCTTAGTTAATAAGCGCCAAGACTGACCAATCCTTATGACGATCATTGGTGCGGTGGTCACGGTACTGTGTACGTTTAGGGGTGATCCTGGACGGCATGGGTTCGAATCCTTGCCGGGTCAAAGAGTTCTTAGTGATATATGGCTTGCGCGTTTATGCAGCTTTCTCACACATGATAGACTCAGTGCGGCCCGTGCATGCGCCAGAATTTGATGAAAAACTGTACCCAAATGGAACCATGAGTGTCGTCGGGGGTTGGTCAGTCAGGGAGCTTAGTTAATAAGCGCCAAGACTGACCAATCCTTATGACGATCATTGGTGCGGTGGTCACGGTACTGTGTACGTTTAGGGGTGATCCTGGACGGCATGGGTTCGAATCCTGGCCGGGTCAAAGAGTTCTTAGTGATATATGGCTTGCGCGTTTATGCAGCTTTCTCACACATGATAGACTCAGTGCGGCCCGTGCATGCGCCAGAATTTGATGAAAAACTGTACCCAAATGGAACCATGAGTGTCGTCGGGGGTTGGTCAGTCAGGGAGCTTAGTTAATAAGCGCCAAGACTGACCAATCCTTATGACGATCATTGGTGCGGTGGTCACGGTACTGTGTACGTTTAGGGGTGATCCTGGACGGCATGGGTTCGAATCCTGGCCGGGTCAAAGAGTTCTTAGTGATATATGGCTTGCGCGTTTATGCAGCTTTCTCACACATGATAGACTCAGTGCGGCCCGTGCATGCGCCAGAATTTGATGAAAAACTGTACCCAAATGGAACCATGAGTGTCGTCGGGGGTTGGTCAGTCAGGGAGCTTAGTTAATAAGCGCCAAGACTGACCAATCCTTATGACGATTATTGGTGCGGTGGTCACGGTACTGTGTACGTTTAGGGGTGATCCTGGACGGCATGGGTTCGAATCCTGGCCGGGTCAAAGAGTTCTTAGCGATATATGGCTTGCGCGCTTATGCAGCTTTCTCACACATGATAGACTCAGTGCGGCCCGTGCATGCGCCAGAATTTGATGAAAAACTGTACCCAAATGGAACCATGAGTGTCGTCGGGGGTTGGTCAGTCAGGGAGCTTAGTTAATAAGCGCCAAGACTGACCAATCCTTATGACGATCATTGGTGCGGTGGTCACGGTACTGTGTACGTTTAGGGGTGATCCTGGACGGCATGGGTTCGAATCCTGGCCGGGGTCAAAGAGTTCTTAGTGATATATATATATATATATATATATATATATATATATATATATATATATATATATATATATATATATATATATTAGGCTCCCCATGCAGGGGACTTCCTTTTGGCAGTCCCTATGTCTGCGACAGGTACACGTCTTGATCCACAGGAGCTCCGTACTGCAGTCGCTCTCCGCCTTGCTGCCCCTATCCACACTGTTCATAGGTGTATTTGCGGCGAGGCAGATGCTGGCGAATATGGATTGCATGGCCTGCACTGTGGAAAATCTGGTGGTTGGCACACTAGACACGACGAAGTCAACGACATCATTAAAAGAAGCCTTGCCTCTGCTCAGTGTCCAGCGGAGAGAGAGCCCCGCAACCTTCAGAACTGTGACTCTGTTAGCTTTGCCGGCCGACCAGACGGAATCACACTGCGTCCGTAGAAGGGTGGCAGACAGTTGGCATGGGACTATACTTGCGTATCCACCCTGGCAACCACATATATCAACCTCTCTGCCGACACAGCAGGAGCCGCGGCGGCACACAGAGAAAGAGACAAGTCAGCCAAGTACAGGCAATTAGATCATCGGTACAACTTCGTTCCAATAGAGTCTGAGACCCTAGGTCCATGGGGAGAGAGTGCAAGAAGGTTTCTTAAGGATCTTGGCTCCAAGCTCATTGACACCACAAGAGACCCTAGAGCGGCAAGTTTTCTCTTTCAGCGCCTCAGTGTCGCGATCCAGAGGGGGAATGCTCGCTGCATCCTCGGTTCCTGCCCGACGTTTGAGGAGTTCGAGGCAATCTACAGCCTCTAGGAAGCGAACTTTTTTTTTGTGTCCTCTTAATGTTCATTTTTTGTATACAATCAGATATGTAACTGTATAACCTTGCTTAATAAAGTGTACACCATAAAAGAAGTGGGGTGGTAGGAGAAGCGAACACTCTTATGTATTCAGAGTTAAATGGCTAGTTTTTTCCCTGAATGCTCTGTGTTCCCTTCTCTGAGGCTGTGGGTCCCTATAATTGCACCAGAGGTGGTACCCGCCTACATGTATATATATATATATATATATATATATATATATATATATATATAATGTGACGGTAATCGAGTTGGAAATGGTGGTCGGCAGTCTTCCAACTAGCAGTTGTCATTGCTGGGCCACATATAATATAAAAAAAAGAAAAGGAAAAAAAAGAAAAAAAAAGAATGACTGCGTGATTTGGTAATCTGTGGTAAGGTTGTAAAGATGAAAAGCAATAATAAAAATATGGATTTTAATCACAATAAGAAAACACAAATTGAAATAAATGCAAAAACTTGGCTTACTGGCAAAAACAATAAACAATATAAACATGAAATAGATTACGTTAATGGGGAGGAGAATTGATATACAAAAGTAAGCAAAATATGAATGCTGGAATATATGCACTAACTATGAACCTCGACTTGACCACACAGAGTGAGTCACTTAGGAGTTCACAGCTTGCGAGCACACAATATTCTGGCTGGCAGAAACGTAAGGGACTCCAACAATAACTGGTGAGGTCTTGTGATTGGTGGGGAGCCGGAGTGGAGTGTTGGTTGGCGGCCAATGAGGAAGCTGGATGGTCGCAGTCGCTAGTTAGGCCGTTGCAGGGTTCGGCGCGTCGACCAGGTGCAGCAGTGGGGGGGAAGGAGGGAGTTGCTGGTACGTGTGGCGAGCTTATAATACGTTTAGCCACTACAAAACGTATCATGTACGTTGATGAGGACAGGAGTGATTCGCAGAAATGGCAGGCTAAATCTCTGATAAGAGATTATCGTCACAATATATATATATATATAGCAAGAAGTAAGCCTGGGTCTCTTCCTGAACCCTTCCAAGTGTGAAGTAGTCTCCTCCAACCCAGACATCGTAGCTAGAATAAGGTCTGCCTTGCCTGGAGCCCATGTCATTAGGGCCGAGAACAGCACCCTCCTTGGAGCCCCCCTCGGGTCTAACGCCATTGAGGAGATCCTTGACAAGAAAATCGCAGACCTTAGGAGGATGGAAGACAGAATAGGTGACATCGATGCCCACGATGCTTTTTATCTCCTCACCAAATGCCTATCCCTTCCGAGGCTAACCTACTTTCTGAGGTGCGCCCCATCTTACGACAACCGAAAGCTTGAAGAGTATGATCTCTTACTGAAGACCATGCTGGAAAAAGTTGTTAATCTCTCCCTCAACGAGTGCCAGTGGAAACAAGCCACTCTTCCTGTTAGGCTCGGTGGCTTGGGTGTCCGCACCGCCCACCATATTGCTGTCCCAGCCTTCCTTTCTTCCTCCTCAGCATCAGATGACCTGGTTAAGGAAGTTCTACCTGACACCCTCAGTGATGTAGCGGGGATACAGGACCCCCACTACACGGAATGCGACACGAAATGGGGTGCCATGGCAGACCCAGCACTCAGACCAGCCATGCCGAAAGCCAAGAAACAATCCAGTTGGGACAGCCCCATTGCAGACAAA
>WNGS01004757.1:122171-138989 GCA_020271785.1 Procambarus virginalis
AGGTGACAAAGATTAAGCAAGCAAGAGATTGCCGTGAAGTCACCAGTGGAGTCTCACAGGGCTCTGTACTCGGACCTATCCTGTTTATGATACACGTAAATGAGGGTAATACCCTGAGGGTATAGATTCATTCCTCTCAATGTTTGCTGACGACGCCAAAATTATGAGAAGGATTAAGTCGGAGGAGGACAGCTCGAGGCTTCAAGAAGACTTTGACAACCTGCAGGAATGGTCGAACAAATGGTTGTTAGAGTTTAACCCAAGCAAATGTATTGCAATGATGATAGGTGTAGGGAGCAGGAGACCAGATACAAGGTATCATTTGGGAGATGAAATACTTCAAGAGTCAGAGAGAGAGAAAGACCTGGGGGTTGATATCACGCCAGACCTGTCCCCTGAAGCCCATATCAAGAGGATAACATCAGCGGCAATGGCCAGGTTGGCTATCATAAGAACGGCCTTTAGAAACTTGTTTAAGGAATCTTTCAGAACATTGTATATTACATATGTCAGACTAATCCTGGAGTATGCGGCTCCAGCATGGAGTCCATATCTAGTCAAGCATAAGACTAAACTGGAAAAGAGAAAAGGTTCAAAGGTTTGCCACCAGACTAGTATCCGAACTGAGGGGTATGAGCTACGAGGAGAGACTACGGGAATTAAATCTCACGCCACTGGGAAACAGAAGAGTTAGAGGGGACATGATCACCACATACAAGATTCTCGGAGGAATTGATAGAGTATATAAAGACAGACTATTTAACACAAGGGGCACACGCACTAGGGGACACAGGTGGAAATTGAGTGCCCATGGAGACATTTGAAACAATTTTTCAGTGTCAGAATAGTAGACAAATGAATAATGCATTAGGAAGTGAGTGGTGGAGGCTGACTCTATACACAGTTTCAAGTGTAGATATGATACAGCCCAGTAGACTCAGGAACCTGTACATTAGTTTATTGACTGTTGAGAGGGGGACCAAAGAGCCAGAACTTAATCCCCGCAAACACAACTAGGTGAGTACAACTAGGTAAGTAACACACACACACCACACACCACACAACACACACACACAAGAAGGAAGATGCCGTAAATGACCAAGTGACAAGACTGAGGAAAACAGAAGGGGCATATACAGAAAGCGACAAGGAAATCTGCGAGGTACTGAATGCAAGTTTCCATGGAGTGTTCACAACCGAGCCTGAGTGGCTCCCATTGTTAGAAGAGATTACCCTAGATGAAAGACTATCAGATATAGAGGTGACAGCAGAGGAGGTAATGAAACAGTTGACAACACTGGATGCACTAAAACAGTTGGACCAGACAAAGTATCACTGTGGATACTCAAAGAGGCAGCGCAGGCCCTCAGCGTGCCGTCTGGCAATGATCTTTAATGAGTCACTTATGTCGGGAGAATTGCCCAGTTGCTGGAGGAGGCAAATGTCGTACCGATTTTCAAGAAAGGTGATAGGGAGAGGCACTTAACTACAGACCCGTATCACTGACAAGCATCCCCTGCAAAATACTTGAAAGAATAATTAGGCTAAGACTAGTTGAGCACCTGGAGAGCATTGGGCTTGTAAACAAGCACCAACATGGGTTCTGGACAGGGAAATCATGCCTAACAAACCTTTTAGAATTCTATGACAAAGTAACAAGGATAAGACAGGACAGAGAAGGCTGGGCAGACTGCATATTTCTTGACTGCCAAAAGGCCTTTGATACAGTACCGCCATGAGACTGCTATACAAACTTGAGAGGCAGGCAGGAGTAAGCGGAAAGGCCCTAGCATGGGTGAGGAACTACCTAACAGGAAGGAGTCAGAGGGTAATGGTAAGGGGCGAGAAGTCAGACTGGCGAACAGTAACGAGTGGAGTACCTCAAGGATCGGTGCTGGGCCCAATCCTCTTTCTAATTTACATAAATGATATGTTTGCAGGAGTGGAATCATACATGTCAATGTTTGCGGATGACGCAGCAAACAAGTTTGTCCCAGTCCAAAACGAAAACAGTGAAATGAAGATGAGAAACCCATGGTTTAATCAGAGATGTAGGCTAGCTAAGCAGCAAAGTAAAAGGGCATGGAGAAACCATAGGAATAACAAGACACTTGAGAGCAGAGAAAGATATCAGAATGCCAGGAATGAATATGTCAGGATGAGAAGAGAGGCAGAAAGACAATACGAAAATGACATCGTAAGCAAGGCAAAGACTCAGCCTAAATTGCTGCATAGCCACATCAGAAGAAAAAACAACAGTAAAGGAACAGGTTATGAAATTAAGAATAGGGGAAGAAGGATTTACTACAAACGACAAGGAAGTGTGTGAGGAACTGAATAAGAAATTCCAGGAGGTCTTCACCTTAGAGCAAGGAGAAATCCCAGAGATAAGAGAGGGAATAGCTAACCAGGATCCACTGGAAGAGTTTGAGATTACTAGCGGGGAAGTAAGGAAGTGTTTACTAGAATTGGATGTGACAAAGGCTATAGGCCCAGATGGAATCTTCCCTTGGATACTAAAGGAAGGAGCAAAAGAACTGTGCCTGCCACTCTCCATAGTGTACAACAAATTACTGGTAACAGGGGAACTACAAGAAACTGTATACAGTTACCTGGAAACTGTATTTCCAAACAGTATAGGAACTGCCTATACTGTCTGGAAAGCAGCTAACGTAGTCCCGATATGCAAGAAAGGGGATAGACAGGAGGCACTGAACTACAGGCCAGTGTCCCTAACCTGCATACCATGCAAGCTGATGGAGAAGATTGTGCGAAGAAAGCTAGTGGAACCTCTGGAGCGAAAGAACTTTGTAATACAGCATCAACATGGGTTCAGGAATGGCAGGTCCTGACTCACAGGGTTACTTGAATTCTACGACCAGGCAACAAAAATCAGGCAAGAAAGAGAAGGGTGGGCAGACTGCATAATCTTGGATTGTCAGAAAGCCTTTGATACAGTATCATACAAGAGGCTAGTGAAAAAGCTGGAGATGCAGGCCGGTGTGAAAGGGAAGGTACTCCATTGGATAAAGGAGCGCCTAAGCAACAGGAGACAACGAGTCAGTGTGAGGGGTGAGGTCTCAGATTGGCGAGACGTTACAAGTGGAGTCTCGCAGGGGTCAGTCATTGGACCTATACTGTTTCTCATATATGTAAATGATCTCCCAGAGGGTATAGAATCGTTTCTCTCAATGTTTGCCGATGATGCAAAAATTATGAGGAGGATTGAAACAGAGGATGATAGTAGGAGGCTACAAGATGACCTAGACAGACTGAGTGAATGGTCCAACAAATGGCTGTTGAATTTCAACCCGAGTAAATGCAAAGTAATGAAACTAGGCAGTGGAAACAGGAGGCCAGACACAGGATACAGAATAGGAGATGAAGTACTTAATGAAACGGGCAGAGAGAAAGATCTAGGAGTTGATATCACACCAAACCTGTCTCCTGAAGCCCACATAAAAAGAATAACGTCTGCGGCATACGCGAGGCTGGCTAACATCAGAACAGCGTTCAGGAACCTGTGTAAGGAATCATTCAGAATCTTGTACACCACATATGTGAGACTAATACTGGAGTATGCGGGCCCCAGCATGGAGCCCATACTTTGTGAAGCACAAGACGAAGCTGGAAAAAGTCCTGAGGTATGCCACTAGACTAGTCCCAGAACTACGAGGCATGAGTTACGAGGAAAGGCTGCGAAAATGCACCTTACGACCCTGGAAGACAGAAGAGTAAGGGGAGACATGATCACAACCTACAAAATCCTCAGGGGAATCGACCGGGTAAACAAGGAAAAACTATTCAACACTGGTGGGACGCGATCAAGGGGACACAGGTGGAAACTGAGTACCCACATGAGCCACAGGGACGTTAGAAGGAACTTTTTCAGTGTCAGAGTAGTTAACGGATGGATGCATTAGGCAGTGATGTGGTGGAGGCTGACTCCATACACAGTTTCAAATGTAGATATGATAGAGCCCAGTAGGCTCAGGAATCTGTACACCAGTTGATTGACAGTTGAGAGGCGGGACCAAAGAGCCAAAGCTCAACCCCCGCAAGCACAAATAGGTGAGTATACACACCACACACACACACACACACACACACACACCACACACACACACACACACACACACACACACACCACACACACACACACTCACCCACACACACAACACGATTGTGCGAAAAAAGCTAGGGAACATCTGGAGCAAAAGAAACTTTGTAACACATCACCATGGGTTCAGAGATGGCAAATCATGCCTAACAGGATTAATTGAGTTCTATGACCAGGCAACCAAAAATCAGGCAAGAGAGAGAGAGGGCTGGGCAGACTGCATATTTCTGGACTGCCAGAAAGCTTTTGACACAGTACCACATAAGAGACTAGTGCACAAACTGGAGATGCAGGCAGGAGTGAAAGGGAAGGTACTCCACTGGATAAGAGAGTACCTAAGCAACAGGACACAGCGAGTCACCGTGAGAGGTGAGGTCTCAGAGTGGCGGGGAGTCACCAGTGGAGTCCCACAGGGATCAGTCCTTGGACCTATACTGTTTCTGATATAAGTAAATGATCTTCCAGAAGGAATTAACTCGTTCCTCTCGATGTTTGCTGATGATGCGAAAATTATGAGGAGGATTAGGACAGAGGAGGATAGTATGAGGCTACAAGATGACCTAGACAAACTGAAGGAATGGTCCGACAAATGGCTACTAAAGTTCAACCCAAGTAAATGTATGGTAATGAAACTAGGAGGAGGAACTAGGAGGCCAGTCACTGGATACCGAATGGGAGATGAAGTCCTTCACGAAACGGACAGAAAGAAAGATCTGGGAGTTGATATCACGCCAAACCTGTCTCCTGAAGCCCACATAAAAAGAATAACTTCTGCGGCTATGCCAGGCTGGCTAACATCAGAACGCGTTCAGGAACCTGTGTAAGGAATCTTCAGAACCTTGTACACTACATATGTAAGGCCAATCCTGGAGTATGCAGCCCCAGCATGGAGTCCATACCTAGTCAAGCACAAGACGAAGCTGGAAAAAGTTCAGAGGTATGCAACTAGGTTAGTCCTAGAACTAAGTGGGATGAGTTATGAGGACAGACTACGTGAACTGCACCTCACGTCGCTGGAAGACAGAAGAGCTAGGGGAGACATGATCACCACATACAAAATTCTCAGGCGAATTGACAGGGTGGACAAGAATGGATTATTTAACACTGGTGGTACACGCTCAAGGGGACACAGGTGGAAGATGAGTACCCAAATGAGCCACAGAGACATTAGAAAAAAACTTTTTCAGTGTCAGAGTAGTTAGTAAATGGAATGCACTAGGAAGTGATGTGGTGGAGGCTGACTCCATACACAGTTTCAAATGTAGATATGACAGAGCCAGTAGGCTCAGGAATCTGTACATCAGTTGATTGACGGTTGAGAGGCGGGACCAAAGAGCCAGAGCTCAACCCCCGCAAACACAACTAGGTGAGTACACGGCATAATGTAAAAACACACAAGGCATAGAATAACACGGCACAGTGTAACACACACACATGCATAGAGTAACACACGGCACAGTGTAACACACGGCACAGTGTAAAACACACACACGGCACAGTGTAACACACCCACACGGCATAGAGTAACACACACACACGGCATAGAGTAACACACACGGCTCAGTGTAACACACACACGGCTCAGTGTAACACACACACGGCACAGAGTAACACACACACGGCTCAGAGTAACACACACATACGTCACACTGAAGAACACATATGACAGTGTAAAACACACGCCGCAGTATATCATACAAGGCACACTATAACAGTGATACTAAAAGAGGATGCAGAAGCACTAAGTGTGCCACTATCTATGGTGTATAACAGGTCACTGGAATCAGGAGACCTACCAGAAAGCTGGAAGACAGCTAATGTAGTCCCAATATACAAAAAGGGTGACAGCCCTGGAAACACAAACTGTAATTGTCTCTATTTTCCGCTTGTTACAACTTGTAATAAAGTTGTTACATCTTGGCTTAACGTGTTTATGACGTATTAGAATGTTGTTACAACTTGTTATTTTGGTTGTTATAACTGGTTAGGAGGTGTTAAAACTTGTTCGAACGTTGTACCAACGTCGTAGTTTCGGTGTGTGTTTGGCGAGAGGCAAGAGGCACTGAACTACAGGCCAGTTTCCCTAACTTGTATACCATGCAAGGTGATGGAGAAGATCGTGAGGAAAAGGCTCATAGAACGTCTAGAAAGAAATAGCTTTGTATCACACCACCAACATGGGTTCAGGGATGGTAAATTGTGCCTCACATGCTTAATAGAATTCGATGACCAAAAATTAGACAAGAAAGAGAAGGGTGGGCAGACTGTATTTTGTTAGGCCGTCGGAAAGTCTTTGACACAGTACCCCATAAAAGGTTATTACTAAAGTTGGAGCAACAGACAAGAGCAAAAGGTAAGGTGCTCCAGTGGATAAGGGAGTATCTAAGCAACAGAAAACAGCGAGTAACTGTGAGGGGGGAGGGATGACATCAGATTGGCGATATGTCACCAGCGGAGTCCCACAGGGTTCTGTACTTGGACCCATCCTGTTTCTAATATATGTAAACGATCTTCCAGAGGGAATAGACTTATTCCTCTTATGTTTGCTGATGATGAAAAAATTATAAGAAGAATCAAGAAAGATGAAATGGATAGACTAGAGGATGACCTGAACAAACTGGAGGAATGCTCTAGAAAATGCCTACTAAAGTTTAACTCATTAGAGTGTAAAGTAATGAAATTAGGTGAAGGGAGCAGGAGGCAGAACTCAAGGTACCATCTGGGAGGTGAAATCCCGCAAGAGTCAAACAGAGAGAGAGAGAGATCTCTCCCACATCAAAAGGATATCATCAGCGGCATAGGCTAGATAAATCAACATAACTGCCTTTAGAAACTGGTGTAAGGAATCATTGAGAACCTTGTATACCACCTATGTCAGACCAATCCTGGAGTTTGCAGCTCCAGTCCATACCTAGTTAAACACAAGACAAACTTAGAGAAGATTCAGAGGTATGCCACCAGACTAGTCCCGGAACTGAGACGTATGAGTTACGTGGAAAGGCTACGGGAGTTAAATCTTACGTCCCTGGAAGGCAGAATAGTAAGGGGAGACATGATAACAACCTAACAAACTCTCAGAGGAATTGACAGGGTGGACAAAGACAAAACATTTAGTATGTGTGGAACACGAACAAGGGGACACAGGTGAAACCCAAATGAGCCACAGAGACATTAGAAAGACTTGATGTGTGGAGGCAGACTCCATACACAGTTTCAAATGTAGATTTGATAGAGCCCAGTAGGCTCAGGAACCTGTACACCGGTTGTTTGACAGCCGAGAGGCGGGACTAAAGAGCCAAAGCTAAACCCCCGCAAGCACAGCAAGGTGAGTACACACGACACACTGTAACACACATGACACTAACATACACGACACAATGTAACATACATAAAACACTGTAACACACACGGCATAGTTAATACTGAAGACTAACGTATACTTACTAGTCGGTCAGTAAGCCATTGAGCGAGATGGGGACTTTTATTACCACTGCTACCTTATTCACCCTTGTGTTGATGATCTCAAAATGTATCCAGAGTCTGCCAGTGCAGACTGCCTATCACATGCCTCTGTATGACTAACCATCCTGTGTGATGGGGAGGTTTTAGTATCACGTAGTTAGCTTTTTTGACACACTGTACTCCACTTCATATGGTCTAGGGTAGCTGCACAAATGCAGATGTACCTCATGTATTAATAAAAAAAAGCCATTGTGGGGGCTCTGATTATCTTTTAGAGGCTGATAGGCTTTAAGCCTGTTAAACCAAACAGAAGATCAGTGTTTAGTTATCCGTTCAAGTCACAGCACAAGCTCAATATTCCCTGAAACAACTTATTTTTGTAACTAAGTAAATACCTATGTTTATACAAGCCACCTCTCATAAGCATACGTGTATATGAGGTTTTGTCGAAAATTTGTTTTCTAATGAGAGTGAAATTTAATTTACAATTTCCCCATCACATTGGCTACTTAACTCAAGAAATATAAAAACACTGTTGTTGAAAACAGCAGTGTTTGTGGAGTGAAAAACACTCCACTAAGACACAGGTAAATATTTATCAAGGTAAACCGCTAAGCGAGAATAACTATCACCTCAGCTAAAACACAGACAGTGAAAGAAGAGCTCATACTTCACCTGGTCAGTCTCAAGCCAAGACAATCACCAGAGGAAGAGCTCATACTTCACCTTGTCAGTCTCAAGACAAGACAATCACTAGAGGAAGAGCTCACCCTTCACCTGGTCAGTCTCAATCTGACACAAAACACTGACGAAAGAGCAAGCCTAGTCAGTCTTAACGCAACAGAAACACTAAGAAGAGTTCACCTTCACCTAACCGAACGGTGTACCTTACACTAAGACACAAACGTGAGTTGAAGTGCTCACCCTTCACCTGGTGAGTGGAGTAGGACCGGTAGACCTCGCGCGGGTCCTCACTCGAAGGGACTGTGGCTGGGAGGGCCGTGAGCTTGTAATACCGACCTGCCAACCCACCCTCGCGTTGCCCTATCAACGTTTTGTGAGTGCTAATTATTATTCATTCAAAGCTTTTGTATATTGTCTCATTGGCTTTCGGTTTAGTGTAGAGTGTTTGTTGCTGTTGTTGTTGTTCTTGCAACAGGTGGATAATTTTCAATGATAAGGAGTCAGTTTGCTCTTGCCTGCCGAGTGATGGCACATCTTGTGCATGTGCGTGCGTGCGTGCGTGCACTTGCGTGTAAGTGTGCCGTTAGTGATGCTGTTTTTGTGTGTTTGTTTGCGTTACTTATGATTCAGACTTAAGAAGTCATTCTTGATGACATAACCGCAAACACGAAAGTTTTTTTAACGTTTTGAAACTATTGTTTAAAAAACTTAAGATGATCGTGAACGTAATACAATGGAAAACAATTGAAAATTATATTTTTACCGTACGCTTCATGACTCACCAATTCATTACAGCAGCAGTACTATTTGTTAATTTGTTGTGTCATTGCTCATATAGTTATAATCACAGTTATAGTTAAAATCTCAATTAAACTATTAATGTTGGCAGCCAGCAATCCACCACGTCTGGCTGACAATCCACCACGTCCTGGGTGATATGGTAAACTTTACAACAACTAGACAAGCATTCTCTAAAATATAAGTCAAGGTTTGCTGGTAAAATTTCCTTCCTGCGTTCACAATTGTCTTTATACATTGAAAAGCCTCAGAGCCTTGTTTCCCTCGTTGCAACGAGACTCTGAGCACTTTACACTGTGTGAGTGGCCTCGGGTCCTTGCTGATAACATCATGATAATGCATATCGCCTCTAGTTTTTTCATGAAGCCTATTTTGCAAATCTTATTGTGTTTGTAACTTTTTTTTTTAAAAGAGAGAGAAATTTAAATTTGCAAGTGTGGAACCATTCTCTGAAATGTTTTCTGAGGGTATGTTGAGTGTCAAACTATCTCTATTTTACTTAGTCAGCAACTGCAAGATAGGATTACAGGCAAGGAATTTACTGGGTTTGCAAAGATGACAGATTAATGTTGGTGAACATAACTAAACTAATGAAAAACATTCCCGAGTCACAGAGACTATCATCCACAGAAAAGCTACCAGTGATATATGCGGACTGGGAAAAAACAACATTGGATAACGACCAAAACTCAGGAACAGATAGTTTAGAGAACCGCAGCAGTAGTGTGGAGGAAGAGGGTATTGTGGTACAAAATAACAGCAATATTACAGAGCCAGGTAATATAAACGATGAGAGCAACAGTGAGACAGAGGCCAAAAATGAAGGAATTGGGACGAAAGACGGAGATGGCTCCAATAAAGAGGTAGACAAGACAGACACAGGTATAAATACCTTGAAAAACGCAAAAACTGAACATATTTGCAAATTCTACGCTAAAGGAATATGCAAATATGGAAAATTAGGAGCAAAATGCAATTTTCTGCATCCTCGAAAATGCAGGAACATGTTGGCGAGGGGTACATGCCGTTTTGGAACAGGGTTATCTTGAGGTTATCTTGAGATGATTTCGTTTTTTTTTTAGTGTCCCCGCGGCCCGGTCCTCGACCAGGCCTCCACCCCCAGGAAGCAGCCCGTGACAGCTGACTAACTCCAGGTACCTATTTTACTGCTAGGTAACAGGGGCATAGGGTGCCGAGCGTGCTGTCCGCTCGGCCGACCGGCTCCCTGTGTAGATCTTAGGGTGTAGATACTTTCACCCTAAATTATGTCAATTTTCAATTAGGGACAAAAAATGCTACAATCTTCAGTGTCCAGAATTCCACGTGAGAGGTACACAGCGTTATAGACGGGAAGATCAATATGACACTACTGGAATTTTTTTAGAGGAAGGCAGAAACAGAGTAGAAAATATAAGAGAGAGGAACAGTCAGATGGAACCACTACAGAATTACAGAGGGGAAGGGAGATACCCACAAGATTGGAATACAAATTATCAACAAGCACACAGGTACTACACCACACAACACCCGTCCTACTACCAAAACTGGACGAATCACTTCCCAAACAACACACCCTGGACCTGGGTAGAGTGGGGGGGGGGGGGGGGGGGAGAACTACCAAAGCCCACCAGAAGTGACACGCAATGTGGGAAATCATTCATATTTGCAAACATACAAGGCTTGAAACCAAAATCAAGAAATAAAGTTAAGTTCATAAATGGCCTCCTAATAGAATTGAACTCAATATTTGGTGCATTTACAGAAACCCACACAAAAGACCACATGGATAGTGAAATCTGGATTCCTAATTATAATCTATATAGATGTGACAGAGTAATTAGGTCAAGTGGAGCAGTAGGTCTGTAAATTAAAGAGAAGCTGGCATGCACAGAGCTTCTGAACTCGTCCAATGAGGTAGTAGAGGTACTTGGAATCAAAGTAGAAAATATGAATCTACTTATTATTTTAATATACAAACCGCCAGATGCAACAGTTGAGGAATTCACTGAACAGATCCACAAAATAGAAAATAGCCTTGATAACCTAGCAAGTTCAGTACCAGATATCTTTCTTGGAGACTTCAATCTACCCAGTTTAAAATGGAGAATAGTAAACAATAACATCATAGCAGGCAGCCAACCTGGAAATAACCAACCACAGGTCAGAGAACTACTGAAATTCTGTGACAAATTCTCGCTCAGTCAGCAGATTACAGAACCAACTAGGAACGAAAACACGCTGGACCTGATATTCACGAACAATGAGGAGCTAAATCAGAGACAATCAGTCTGGGTAAAATAAGAATCAGCTAATCAGACAATCACTCTAATCAGTCCAGAGATCTCATCACAATGGTTGTACTCTTCAAATCACTTGTGTTGTCCCGTCTTGAGTACTCACTTTCCCCTTCAGAGCAGGAGAGATTGATGAAATTGAGGGAATACAGAGAACATATACGGCACGCATAGACGAGATAAAGCACCTAAATTATTGGGATCGACTCAAAGCTCTCCAAATGTACTCACTAGAAAGGAGACGAGAGAGATACCAAATAATATACACATGGAAAATACTGGAGGGACAGGTCCCAAATCTGCACAGTAAAATAACAACGTACTGGAGTGAACGATATGGAAGAAAATGCAGAATAGAACCAGTGAAAAGCAGAGGTGCCATGGGCACAATCAGAGAACACTGTATGAACATCAGAGGCCCACGGTTGTTCAACGTCCTACCAGCGAGCATCAGAAATACTACAAGAACAACCGTGGACATCTTCAAGAGGAAACTAGATTGTTTCCTTCAAGGAGTGCCGGACCAACCGGGCTGTGGTGGGTATGTGGCCTGCGGGCCGCTCCAAGTAACAGCCTGGTGGACCAAACTCACAAGTCAAGTCTGGCCTCGGGCCGGGCTTGGGGAGTAGAAGAACTCCCAGAACCCCATCAACCAGGTATCAACCAGGCTATTCAATAAATTCAATTTTAATAATAAGAGGATAGACTGGGAGAAAATAAACAGGGAACTTACAAACATTCAATGGAAAATGTTCTAAGAAATAAAATCCTACACAAGGAATAGAAAACTGACTTCTGAAGCATATGAAGTCTGTCTGAAACATGTTCCTTTGAGAAAGCCAGAAAGAGGTCCAATGTAGAAAAGAAACGCAGACGACATTACAAAAGGAGGAAGAAATTAACGGAAATGCTTAAGCAGACACGACTCTCCATACAAGAAGAATAATTTAAAAGGGAGATTGAAGAAATCGAACAGAGACTGAAGCATTCCTATCAGACTGAAGAAAGGCAACTAGAACAGAAAGCAATTCAAGAAATAAGAAAACCCAAAATATTTCTTCACATATGCTAAATCAAAAGCGAAAACCACTGCCAGTATTGGACCTATTCGTATTAGTGAAGGTTCATACACTGAGGATGACAAAGAAATTAGTGAAATCCTAAAAAAGCAGTATGAGGACATGTTTAGCACTCCGATACTCAGCATGAAAGTGGAAGATTCGGACAATTTCTTTATGAATGATACTCAAACACCTGTAAATATAACTGATATCAACACGAGCGTGGCAGATTTTGAAAGAGAATTGACAATATGCCCATGCACTCAGCCCGGGTCCAGACTCATGGAATTCAATATTTATAAAGAAATGCAAAGTGCCAGTAGCACGGCACTCAGTATAGTGTGGAGAAGAGCTTGGACACAGGGGAGATACCAGATGCGCTTAAAGCAGCAGACATTGCCCCTCTACACAAGGGTGGTAGCAAAGCATTGGCAAAGAATTATAGACCAGTTGCACTAACGTCCCACATAATAAAGTATTTGAGAGAGTGATCAGGAGTCAGGTCACTAGATTCATGGAAACCATGACCTCCACAATCCAGGCCAACATGGATTTAGAGCAGGAAGATCATGCCTCTCACAGCTACTTGACCACTATGACAAAATCACTGAGGCATTAGAGGAAAACATAATGCAGATGTCGTATACACAGATTTTGCAAAGGCATTCGACAAATGTGACCATGGAGTGATTGCACACAAAATGAGGTCAATGGGTATAACTGGTAAAGTAGGACGCTGGATACTCAATTTCCTGTCGAACAGAACACAAAGAGTAACAGTCAATCAAGTAAAATCGAGTCCGAGCGCAGTTAAAAGCTCTGTACCTCAAGGTACAGTCCTTGCACCACTGCTGTTCCTTATTCTCATATCAGATATAGACAAAACACAAGTCACAGCTTCGTGTCATCCTTTGCAGATGATACAAAAATCAGCATGAAAATTACCTCTGCTGAAGACATTGATAAACTACAAACAGATATTAACAAAGTTTTCGATTGGGCAGCAGAAAATAACATGATGTTTAACGGTGATAAATTCCAGGTACTCAGATACGGCAAAAATGAGGATCTTAAACATAATACAGGGTACAAACACAATCGAATCTGCCCATAGTAGGAAAACAGCATGTCAAGGATTTGGGAATAATGATGTCCGACGACCTAACGTTTAGGGAGCATAACCAAGCAAGTATTGCGTCAGCCAGAAAATGATAGGATGGATTACGAGAACCTTCAAGTCCAGAGATCCCATCACAATGGTTGTACTCTTCAAATCACTTGTGTTGTCCCGTCTTGAGTACTGCTCAGTACTCACTTCCCCCTTCAGAGCAGGAGAGATTGCTGAAATGAGGGAATACAGAGAACATATACGGCACGCATAGACGAGATAAAGCACCTAAATTATTGGGATCGTCTCAAAGCTCTCCAAATGTACTCACTAGAAAGGAGACGAGAGAGATACCAAATATATACACATGGAAAATACTGGAGGGACAGGTCCCAAATCTGCACAGTAAAATAACAACGTACTGGAGTGAACGACATGGAAGAAATGCAGAATAGAACCAGTGAAGAGCAGAGGTGCCATGGGCACAATCAGAGAACACTGTATGAACATCAGAGGTCCACGGTTGTTCAACGTCCTACCAGCGAGCATCAGAAATATTGCAGGAACAACCGTGGACATCTTCAAGAGGAAACTAGATTGTTTCCTTCAAGGAGTGCCGGACCAACCGGGCTGTGGTGGGTATGTGGGCCTGCGGGCCGCTCCAAGCAACAGCCTGGTGGACCAAACTCTCACAAGTCAAGTCTGGCCTCGGGCCGGGCTTGGGAAGTAGAAGAACTCCCAGAACCCCATCAACCAGGTATCAACCAGGTACCCCAATGACAATAGTTGAGAGCTGCTGGTAACTTTTGGAAGAGCAAGCTACCACCATTTGATCGTACCTTACATATACATTAACTAAGTAATAAAGCCGGTTGCTGTAGCAATCTGAAAGTGCTGATAATATGAGTCGTCACTTTTGTGGTTCTTACCTGTTTATATACTAGGTTACTTTTAACATAGGTCAAGATACCGACATCATGTGATCCAACATTTGAGAAAGCTCATACCTGAGAGTTTGGTGGTATTTTGTTTTTGTATTTGCAGTGTATGTTCCTGCAGGCACAGTACATCATGTTGTTGGCACCAGCGTGCATCATAGATCAAACAGCCTCCTCACCCGCTTCTCACATTACACGTGAGAAATGTAAAAGTGATTTTGTGTGGGTAATATTGTTCATGAACTTGACGAAGAGAAGTTTACAAGGTTCACAGTCACCGTCCTCTTAAAAATAACGTCACTTTTGGCTCGTATGCACATTATGGCCAATTTGGACATAATTTCAATGAATCGACTCACAAAAGTGACGTACTGTCCGTTTTCTGTTTGAGTCGTCCGGCCCACTCGGTAAGGTTAGAAGAGGAAACTTTCAATTAACGTTTTAGGAAACTTTATAATAAATTTCCTGCCCACCTAACCTATCAGAGGACCCTTAACTTATGTTGTTGAAAAAAAATCCCAATTTATTTTCATATAAATTACGTCCACTTTCGGCCATGTGGGCAAACGGCTAAAAGCGACGTTATTTTTAAGAGGAAGGTTTTAACGCAACACTATTGCTTACAAGTGACTATTTTTCACGGTCATTAATATTAAATTAGAGTTCTCTCGTCTGTGTAATGGTCAGTTGGTTGCCTCCATCTTTCCTAGCATTGTACATTCATCATGATTCATGGAGGTACAAGAGTATTGTTGGAATGAGTTCTTGAGTGCATTTGCAATTACAGTTAAGACACACGGGTTTTCATTTGTTACTTTAACCACAACGCTACTTTCAGCACCAGATGAGGAGTTAATATTTGCTTGAAATGCGTCAACATTGACATTACTGGAAGGCATTTCACTAGACACTGGAACGTTCACTTCACACCTCCGGCCGGCGAGAGGATGCTTGAACACTGTTTAAAAAAAAAAAAAATTGATAAAAATTGAAGTTGAGACCATTTTGAATTTTCGCGAGTGTTTCTTGGAGCTTGTGATGTAATTTCATTTTACTCATGCGTCTGGAAGGTCAAACACTCACATTGTGCTGGCGTCAGGCTTCCCAGTAAGGCCAGGGAAGGATCCCCAGCTGTTTAAAAGAACAACTTTTTGCTTACATAAATAAATTATATGCATATTATCTCAATTTCAGTCATTGGTCACACCTCTTGTTGTCCTTGATTCCCAACATCAACAACCTAACATTTGTAGGGAGGTCTCGTGAATATAGCGATACTAAGTTCTAACTTAGTATCATTCATTCTAAGTATTTCAACGTAATCTCTTCAAGTTGTTTTTTGACGCAATAAATTTAATGAAGGTTCGCCCATATCTACTCGCCAGTTAAAAGTGGTATATGCCTCCTCTACTCTACAGAACTATATGTGGGAGCAGATCATCATACACGTTGTTTACTGTTCATCATTAAAAACTGTTCAAATATTACAAATCCGCCTTAGAACATCAATAGCAACAAGAATAAAAGTGAGGTGAAATAAGGTGCAAGGTCAGTATACTCGGCATATGATCATAGTGCGTATTTTGTAACGATTTTACACAAATAATGCCCTAACGCATTAAATCACTAAAATTGGATACTGTGCTGTTGTGGTTAGCTACGGCACAACTAAGTGTAGTCAGCACAGCCTCTGACTTTGTGTTATGAGAATAAAACCAGCTGTTTAGTTCTAACAGTAATTGACCACTCAGGCTGCTGTAGTACGTTCCCACTGACAGTTGGAGTTATTGCGGCACGAATTTACATTCATGTGATCCTCGTGGGTTGTTTACAGAGGAGTCAATGACTTCAAGCGTTGCTTCCACAAGTAACAGACGGCTATTATTACTCTCCATCTGGTGTGGAGAGTAATTACTTCCGTTAGGTACTTAGTATGACAGGGAGCAGACTGAGTGGAATTTCATTAATAGGTCACATTCCACCCATCGGGAAGGTTCAATTTTGTTTGAATAAGAAGTATTTACGACTCACTTATCCCTACGAGTTGGCATTTTAGCAGCATATATTAACTCTGAACTGCACAAAATAGTTTAAGTTTATACCTTATGAAGTTATTGGCACTCATAACCTTAAATGCACAAATAACACAGTAAGTCACAATAGCATGTGCATCAAATGAACAAATTAGACAGGCTGCAGGACTCCGTGTGAAGTCAGTGGAAATTTTATAATAGGAGCAGCCTCGTATGGGCCAACAGGCCTTCTGCAGTTTACCTTTGTTTTATGAATTTCCTGTTGCAATTCTTTTGACTAAGTCTGTGGCCTAGCCGACTAAGGAAGCGTCTGGGTTCAT
>WNGS01004757.1:221998-234285 GCA_020271785.1 Procambarus virginalis
GGGGGGGGGCAAAAAATTACAATCGTAGTCATATATAATCCACCACCAAATGACAGAAGACCCATACGGAATATGATAGAAACAACATGGCCACCATTAACATAATAGAGAGAGCAGCTTCTGTCGCTAGTAGGAATGGATCTGGACTACTAGTCATGAGAGACTTCAAACACGGGAAGATCGATTGGAGAACTGAGACCCGCATGGGGGACCAGACACATAGAGAGCTAAGTTACTTGACGTGGCAACAAGAAAACTTTCTAAGTCAACACATCAAGGGACCGACAAGAATGAGAGGGAAGATTAACCAGCCATGCTTGATCTGATATTTACCCCAAATGAGTGGGATAAGTTGGAAGCCCCCTTGGGAATGAGTGATCACAGTGTATTCATCTTTGAGTACCTGGTAAAGTTAGGATTTATTCCCCAAAACAGACCTAGGAAACAAAGGGCTGGCGTACTGAAAGGGGAATTATGAGATGAGAAGTTTCCTTAGGGATATACCAAGGGACACAGAACTCAGAGCTAAGTCCATACAAAACATGATGGACTATGTCACCCAAAAGTGTCAGGAGGCAGTAAACAGGTTTATCCTGGCCCAAAAGGAAAAATCCGAGAAACAAAAGCAAAAGGGCGTGGAGGAACTTCCGAAATAAAAGAATACCAGAAGCAGAGAGATTGATTTTGATTTGTTGCCGCCGGAGGGGGCTAGTTTATTGTGCACCCCATACTGATCCTGTGAGCGATAGCGCAAAAGCATTGCAGAGGGCACAAGAGGTCTTTATCAGACTTCATCATAGATTATTACATAAACAATTTCATCTATCCTTCACACCTTATAGTTAAATGTCAGCTAGGAGGAAACTCTTGAAATGTTCCATTTCAAGAGTTACATATTTACAGTAAGTCATTATACATTAATGGTAGGTCTTATCGTTAATACATAATTGTTTGACCAATGGAGATATTACAGTCATAGGGGAGCTGCCGTATATTATTAGTCTACACAATACTAAGTTCTCAATCTCATATGTCATTTATCTACTGGAAGCGAAAATCTGGATACAGCGCAAGGATTTCAGGTATTTTATCCTTGGTAATAAGATAGGTTGCCATATCATACAGCGTGAGCTTAGATTATCTCTAAATGACTCAATTTACTGCAATCCAAGATATAGTGTTCGAGTGTGTGTCCCTGTCTTTGTCCACACACTTTACACTTTACTTCATCTAGATCCCTATACAAGCGAACTGCCAGAGATACTTGTGCCAAGTCTTATTCGAGTCTTTGTTATTTGCCCCATACACATGTTTTGCTTCAGACATTTCATTGTGATAAATAATGGACCTGATGATTCCAGTTTGCACTGTTCTACTTCTTCAGATTCATTCAGGAGTTCTAGTCTAATGACACATTTAAGGGACCTATTTGATAACTCAAGATTTCGTTCAATATGTCTTTATTTACTGCAACCCTAGTAAGGGCGTCAACTTATCATGTTCCTGCAGGCCAATGTGAGAAGGAATCAACAACAATTTTATATTTACCTCTTGTAAGTATTCTTATATATCTATGTCTGGCTTCTGAGACAAGCACGTTATTACTTGATTGCAAACAGTTTATTGTTCGTAGTGAGGAAAGGGAGTCGGAAATAATTAAGCTGTCTATTTCAGTGTTGTCAATAATTTCAAAGCAGAGAGCGAGAGATACCAGAGAGCCAGGAATGAGCATGAGAAGCAGAGAAAAAGTATGAAAATGATATAGCAAATAAAGCCAAGACCGAACTAAAGCTTCTCCACAGTCACATCAGGAGGAAAACAACAGTGAAAGAAAGGTGATGAAACTTAGGACAAGTATGCAGAGAATGTCAAAGAAGTGTGTGAAGAACTCAATAAGAGGATCCAGGAGGCCATCACAACAGAATGAGGTGACGTCACTGCGCTAAGAGAGGTGGAGGTAAACCAGGCGGCCTTGGAAGGTTTCGAAATTACGAGAAATGAGGTCAAGAGGCATCTGTTGGATCTGGACGTAAGAAAGGTTGTTGGATCAGACGGGATCTCACCATGGATATCGAAAACGTGTGCAGGAGCGCTTTGCTTGCCACTCTCCATAGTGTATAGTAGGTCACTGGAAATGGGAGACCTATAAGAAATATGGAGACGGCTAATGTAGTCCCAATATACAAAAAGGGTGACAGACAAGAGGCACTGAACTAACGGACAGTGTCCTTAACTTGTGTACCATGCAAGGTGATGGACAAGATCGTGAGAAAAAACCTAATAATACATCTGAAGAGGAGGAACTTCGTGACAACCCTCAACATGGGTTCAGGGAGGGTAAATCTTGCCTTAAAGGCTTAATAGTATTCTACGATCAGGTGACAAAGATTAAGCAAGCAAGAGAAGACCTCAGATTGCCGTGAAGTCACCAGTGGAGTCCCACAGGGCTCTGTACTCGGACCTATCATGTTTATGATATATGTAAATGGTCTCCCTGAGGGTATAGACTTATTCCTCTCAATGTTTGCTGACGACGCCAAAATTATGAGGATTAAGACAGAGGAAGACAGCTTGAAACTTCAAGAAGACCTGGACAAGCTGCAGGAATGGTCGAACAAATGGTTTTTAGAGTTTAACCCAAGCAAATGGAATGTAATGAAGATAGGTGTAGGGAGCAGGAGACCAGATACGAGGTATCATTTGGGAGATGAAATACTTCAAAAGTCTGAGAGAAAGACCTGGGGGTTGACATCACGCTAGACCGGTCCCCTGAAGCTCATATCAAGAGGATAACATCAGCAGCATATGCCAGGTTGGCTAACATAAGAATGGTCTTTAGAAACTTGTGTACCTTTCCTTTCCTTTCAGCCTTTCAAAAATCCTTTCAGAATTTCTTTCCTTTCAGAATTTTGTATACAAAATATGTTAGACCAATCCTGAAGCATGCGGCTCCAGCATGGATTCCATATCTAGTCAAGCATAAGACTAAACTGGAAAAGGTTCAAAGGTTTGCCACCAGACTAATACCGGAATTGAGGGATATGAGCTACGAGGAGAGACTCCGTGAATTAAACCTCACGTCACTGGGAGACAGAAGAGTTAGAGGGGACATGATCACCACATACAAGATTCTCATGAATTGATAGGGTAGATAAAGACAGACTATTTAACACAAGGGGCACACGCACTAGGGGACACAGATGCAAATGAATGCCCAAATGAGCCATAGAGACGTAAGAAAGATTTTTTCAGTGTCAGAGTAGTAGAGAAATGGAATGCATTAGGATGTGATGTGGTGGAGGCTGACTCCATACACAGTTTCAAGTGTAGATATAATAGAGCCCAGTAGGCTCAGGAACCTATACATTAGTTGATTGACAGTTGAGAGGCAGGACCAAGGAGCCAGAGCTCAACCCCTGCAAGCACAACTAGGTAAGTACAACTAGATAAGTACACACACACACACACACACACACACAAGGGGACAGGGGGGGGGGGAGACGTAACACAGAGGGAGGAGAAGAACAAGATGACTCACTACAGGAGATACTCTTTCAAATGTAGAGAGAAATCAGGGAGGAACTAAAGGTAATGGAGGTAAAAGTAGCCAACCTTCAGGAGGATCTGAATGAGGCAAAGGAGGAGATTAAAAGCCTGAAAGAGAATTCTCCCCAATACCAGACACAAACCGGCCAACAGGAAGATGGTAATGTATCTGTAGAAGGGACATCTACAATACAATACCTCCTTTGTAGACATACTTAGAAGAAACCCGGAAGCTGTCTCTGCAGTACAGGAAATTGCCATGAAAGTTGCTGCTTCTCAGGTAGCAGCAAGATACACTAGCCGATTGATAGAGAGGAAAAGAGCAGTAATTGTAATAGGTATTAAGGAGCAAATAGGGGCCAGTCTAGGGGAGAGGAGAGATTTGGACAAACCCACAGTTAAAGAGATACTTGAAGGGGTACACATGGAGAGGGAACAACAGAATATAGAAAAGGTTTCAGGTTTAGCCAGTAACAAGGACAGAGATCGATTGATAAAAGTGGTTTTCAAAAGCGAGGAGACAAAAATAAATTTTAGCAAAGAAGAGCAGTCTATTCTATGTACCGAAGTTCAATTAGGTATTCTGCAGATGGATATGACCAAGGAAGGAGATATTGAGGGCAGCAGCAGCGAGGAGGAGCGCAGGGAGAGACAGGAACCAGGGAACCATTGCCCAGAACCCTATGATCCCAGAGGGAAGTGGGGAACCCTCCACAGGCAGTTCAACAGCCCCAGTGGGAGGAGGATCACACCCATCTCCCACTCAATAGAGGATCTACCTGTCCCAGCCCCTGCGAGCCCTCCATTAAGTGGCCACCTGGACCTCTCTACCCCCTCTCCCCACTCCTCAAGACCTCCCCCATTCCACCACCTCCCAAACCTTCCATACTCTCCCCAAGCCCTCCCTCCTTACCAACCCCCAAGGCCCCTTTCTCTCCCACCACCCTAAGCCCTCCTTTCTTGCCCACCTCCTATTCCCCTCCCTTCTCCTCCCCGCTAAAAGCCCTACCTCCTCCCCCACAAGCCCTCTTCTCTCTTCCCCCCTCAAGCCCTCCTTTCTCCCCAACAAGCCCACCCTCCTCCCCTACTTCCCAAGCCCCCTCTTTCCTCCTCTCCCAAGCCCGCCCTTCCCCCCCCCCAATCCCTCCCTTCGCTCCCACTCTCTCCAAACCAGTTCCTCCCAGCCTCCTCACAACTCAGGTACCCCTTACTCCCAGCCCCCCCCCTCACAGCCCAGATCCCCCCTTTCCCCTCCCCATCCTGGACCCTCAATGTTTACCTACTCCAGTGGAATCAACATAAACTGAGGATGGGCAAGAAAAGAGTCAACTTCAAGGTGATGTACTCGAACATAGATGGGATTACAAGCAAGGCAAGTGAACTTAGGAAAAGAGCACAAAAGTAAACCCGGATGTAATTGAACTCACAGAAACAAAACTCTCAGGAATCATAATGAATGCAGTGTTCCCCCACTGTAATAACGAAAGAGAGGGAGGGAGGGTAGAGGAAGAGGCGGAGTGGCGCTACTCATGAAAAAGGAATGGAGTTTCAAGGAGATGGTTATCCCGGGCTACAAGGGGTTTAGAGACTACATAACAGGCACCATGATGATGGAAGGACCATGAGTAGTAGTAGCAGTGATATATAACTCTCCACCAAATGACAAAAGACCCAGGCAAGAGTATGACAGAAACTAATGGCAATTAACATATAATTGAGAGGGCAGCCTTTGCTGCCTGTAGAATTCGATCCCATCTGCTCATCATGGATGACTTCAATCATGGAAGGATAGACTGGGAGAACAGGGAACTGCAAAGAGGTGAGGATACATGGAGAGCTAAGCTACTGGAGGTGTCAACAAAAAACTTTTAAGCCAGAATGTCAGGAACCCACAAGAATGAGAGAAAACGATGAACCAGCGAAACTCAACCTAGTTTCACTCTGAATGACTCCGACATAAGGAAATTGACTTCGAGGCCCCAGTAGGAATGAGCCACCACAGAGTACTGACGTTTGAGTATCTGGTTGAGGAAGGTTTAAAGTACTCGAGGAGGGGAACTGATAACAAAACGCTAGCATTCCGTAAAGGAAAATATGAGGAAATAAGAAAATTCCTAACTGATATAACATGGGAAACAGAGCTCAGGGGAAAGACGGCCCAAGACATGATGGAATACATCACACAGAAGTGTAAGGAGGCAGCAGACAAGTTTATCCCAGCCCAAAAGGAAAAATATGAGATGCAGATGAGAAACCCATGGTTTAATCAAAGATACAAGTTAACTAAGCAACTAAGTAAAAGAGTATGGAGAAACTAAACAAGACACTTGAGAGCAGAGAAGGGTACCAGAGAGCCAGGAATGAATACGTCAGGGCGAGAAGAGAGGCAGAAGGGTAATATGAAAACGACATAGCAAGTAAGGTGAAGACTCAATCTAAATTGTTGCACAGCCACATCAGGAGAAAGACAACAGTGAAGGAACAGGTAATAAAACTGAGGATAGGGGCAGACAGATTCACTACAAACAACCATGAAGTGTGCGTAGAATTCAATAAGAAATTCCAGGAAGTCTTCACATTAGAGCAAGCAGAAGTTCCGAGGAATAAGAGAAGGAATAGTTAACCAGGCACCACTAGAGAGTTTGAGATTCCAGTGAAAGGAACCTTTTGCTAGAGTTGGATGTGACAAGGCTATAGGCCCAAATGGAATATCGCCATGGGTACCAAGGAAGGAGCAGAAGCACTGTGCCTGCCACTCTCCATGGTGTATAACAATCACTGTTAACAGGTGAACTGCCAAAAATTGGAAGACGGCAAACGTAGTCCCGATATACAAGAAGGGGGATAGATAGGAGGCACTGAACTACAGGCCTTGTCCTAACTTGCATAGTATGCAAGTTCATGGAGAAGATGTGCGAAAAAGCTAGTGGAAACATCTGGAGCAAAGGAACTTTGTGACACAACACCAACATGGTTTTCAGGGATGGAAGTCATGCCTCACGAGTTAATTGAATTTTACGATCATGCAACAAGAATCAGGCAAGAAAGACAGGAGTGGGCAGACTGCAATTTTTGGATTGCCAGAAAGTCTTTGACACTGTTCCACACCAGAGACTAGTGCGAAAGCTGGAGATGCAGGCAGGAGTGATAGGAAAGGTACTCCATTGGATAAGGGAGTACCTAAGTAACAGAAGACATCAAGAGTCACGTTGAGGGTGAGGCGTCGGACTCGGCGAGGCGTGGACCAGTGGAGTCCCCGCGGGCTTCAGTTCTCGGACCTTTCCTGTTTCTGATATATGTAATATGGATCTCCCAAGATTGGATAGACATCATTCCTCTCATTGTTTGCTGATGATGCAAAAATTATGCAGGAGGATTAAGATGGAGGAAGATAGTATGAGCCTACAAGATGTCCTAAACAGACTGATGAAATTAGTCCAACAAATGACTATCAAAGTTCAACCTGAGTAAACTGTAAGGTAATGAACTAGGCAGTGGAAACCAAGGAGCCAGACACAGGATAAAGAATGGGAGATGAAATCTTCATGAAACGACAGAAAGATCTATGAAGCAGTGTTAGTGAGCACAGAAACATTAACATGGAAAGGAAGTCGATCTGCATCAGCATATTTAACCACATGATTAACGACCTTAACGAAAGGCTTCGACGTCAAGTTCAAGATTGAAAATGATACTATCTGCCGTGACAGGCTATATTGCCCATGCCTTACAGAGAACATTCACTCATGGACCATCCCGAGTCTTATCGAGAATGATGACATCACCAGGTGTTAATGACGACAGCAAACACCAGGTCGGAGCGGCTCTTTACATCGATTAGAGTAACTAATTAACACATTTGGAAGTGGGACAAGGACAACAATGGGATCACCAGTCCCACGGAAAAGAACAACAACCAAGACGATGGCTGCTGCTGACACAAAGACCATTAGGGTTCTCAGTTGGACACTTCGTAGCATCAACAAAAGACCGAATGATTAATTTCACATGTTACCAGTAACAACACTGATATAATTGCTATACAGGAGCCCTTCACGTCCAACATGATAAACAAACACCCAGCCAAGATCAGAGGGTATGCTCCTATTCATAACAGCAACGCCAGGCCTATTAACATACATCACAAGTGATTACCATACATCTCTTGTGAGCACGTCACACAGATGCTACACACTACCACACCTTTCATGTACAACTGCAGGCAGGCCACTTCTCATTCCTCAGCGCTATGCCAGCAAGAACCAGAAACCTCAATGATCATTTCTCCTAGATCCAGACAATCACTGGGACACTATACATGGGAGATTTTATTAATGCTAGACAATATTACGCTGGGAGACATTACTAACAACGATAATGGATGCACATTGTATAAAATATGTTTATGACAACAGATAAACTCGTGTATACTACAGATACCCAAACTCATTTTTTGGGAAGCAGACTTGATTATGTGATGGGTAGAAACCTTGTGCAATATAGGATGGAATGTTGGTTGGTAAATCCACTTGGTTAGTGATCACTATGCGTTTCTGCCTTCCCTGATGAGGAACAGTGTGATGTACCTAATAGACATTAGAGGCGTAAATGAAGATTCCAATTGCTTGCACGACCACTTTATTATTGTATTTCAAAATGGTATCAAGATTACACAATAACGAACGTTCGAAGCCTTCTCCAGAGATCTCGTTGATACAATTGGTCACCTACTACGACACATCGGTGTGTTGGAGAAAAAGCCGTAAGCCTAGAGAAGTGGACAAAACCTACCACCACCTAAGTGGGTTCTTGACCCTGTATTTGTTAAAGACATGACCGAGGTAAAGCAATGTAGAGAGATACATACAAACGAACAAAACCACAAGGTGACTTGCATGCATTTCTGGTGGCAAATAGAGAGGTTAGAGACATGAGCAACGTGATACGTAATAAACATTGGGAAGAGTTCCTACAAAGTATAAATGAGACAACAACACTTGTTAATGTTTGGAAAAGCACGAAAAATCTCTAGAAGCAAACCCACCAAACGCACCTTGAACCACAGGCCCACTATAACAAGTCAAACATTCTCCTTGATCAATGGGCACTAACATCAAGCTATAACTCACTCTCAATTGGCAGTTTGTTGTCAACACGAGCGCGGAAGCGAGGAACTGGGTGTCGCTGCTGACCGGGCTTGTGTCCCGTGTTCTGCTTAAAGGGCCCTTGGGGCCGCGACGGTTTGCAATCATGGGGGGGCCCTACTGTGCCCCTGTCACGAGGCAGGGCCTCCTATTGGACCTGCAGTTCTCTGGGATTGCTTCCACACACGCTGTGGAGGGGTGATGATTGATATGCTACGTATCCCCAGTGGTCGTCGTGCTGTGGTGGTGTGCAGCTGCTTGCGGACGTGGGCGATTGTCAAGTTCGGCTCCCCGGCTGATTTATCAAATCTCGTACAGCGCTATGATGGGCGCTCTTCGAGTCTTCCTGGAGAATGGTGGGTGGTGACCTCTCGACCGTTGTGGAGTCACGACGTATGTGGTAGTGCATGGGATGCCTTTTGAGTTCCCTGAGGATTCTCCTACATCGGTATCTTGCCCGGTGTTGGGGGGTCCTACATGTACGGATTGAATGCCGCCCCTACCGGGAGATGGAAATGGGGGTCCTGTGGTGGACCCCGACACTCTCCCATGCGCCTCCGGATCCTGTACCGGTCCTCCATCATGCTGTTGGGGTTCCCGATTCGTGTTTTTCACGTGGACAACTCGGACATGTTTCAAGTGTGCGACCTACCAGTTCCACCCTGCCACGGGGGTGTGAGGAGCGCCGGGTCACACCCGTTAACCTCTTCCGGAAGGGAAGATTTTCCCCCGCTATCGAGCCCTGGACCTGTCTCTAAGTGCTGGGCCTTGTGATGATTCCCTGCCAGTTTTTGCCCGGTTGTTGGGTGGTAGTGTGGATGTTGACGATGGGGGTTTGGGGCGCCTGCCCTCACCCCCGCCCTGGCTTCCCCGCCTCCGACATCCCTGCCCCTGCCACCCCAGCTCGCCCCGTCTCGGCCGCCCCTGCCTGCTCTATTCCCTGCATGCGTGCGTCTCCTGTCCCTTTGGATGTCCGTGGCGAGGTGTCTGCCTGTGGTGTGTGATCCAGGGCTGCCCCCGGCTGTGGAAGCTGCAGTTCTCAGGGGCCGGGCTTTGACAGGCGCATCCGTTGAAAAGTTCT
Source organism: Procambarus virginalis (assembly GCA_020271785.1). Taxonomy (NCBI): domain Eukaryota; kingdom Metazoa; phylum Arthropoda; class Malacostraca; order Decapoda; family Cambaridae; genus Procambarus; species Procambarus virginalis. The sequence continues at coordinate 231,770 of WNGS01004757.1, forward strand.
GCTGTGTTACGGAATAATGAAGGTGACAGCTCGAACGACCGGCAGCCTGTCTTCAAGCGGCGCGAGGCGGGTCCAGAGTATGTCTACCCTTCGTGGTGTGCTTTGGATGGAGGTGGGGGAGCACGCAGATCTGGCGTCTCCGCTCCGAGGTTGGCGGTGCTGTAGGGGGCTCTGTGCTTCCTCCTGAGTTGCCCTCTACGCCTACTGCTGTTGGCTCCCCCCGGTGGGAGAGTTGCTCCCTGCTGAGCGGGACCTCGTCATGGTTTTAAAGAAGGATGTGCGCCAGGGTGCCTATGCTCCTATGCCTGGTGGCCGGGGTCCCTGATACATCTGTTGTCCCCTGCGGGTCGCCCCATGTGTGCAGCCCATGAGAAGGCCTCATGAAAAGCCTCGTGCGCAGGCAGTACGATGCCCTGTGTGGCGCCCAGCGTGGCGCCCGGAGCATCCTCCTGTGCGGATTCCAGTGCGAAACCCCACAGTGTAGACCTCTCCCTTGTGATCGCGGCCAACGAGGACGTGGTTTCTCGGTCGCAGTGTTAGGGCCCCACTTGGGACGACAGGGTGCTTCTGGGCCCGTGTTGCTGGTCGACTATTTGGGTACCGAGATTAAAGGGGTTTATATATGGGGTGACCTGATTGGATGCCTCGGCCTTGTGCGTCTCTCTGGTAGACCGGTGCTCGACGATGTCCTAGATGGTTTTGGAGGCGTACTGGCTTGCACTGCTTTGGTGCAGAGTTTCCTGGACAAGTATCGATAGTGCCTGTGTTTGTTTGTGTTTTCCCTGTTTGTGATTTTGTTCCCATGTCTGCGTGCTATTTGTGTTGTCTGACGTGTTAGGTTTTGCCCTGTTGGACGGTGTGCTTCCTTGTGTGTTCCGTTATGCATTTTGTGGTTGTGCTGGTGCTGATTGGAGTGTCCTGTGGTGTGCGGTGGTGTTCTGTGGCTTGTGTGGTTCTGGGGCTGTTCGGAGTGTGGGTGTGTGTGTGTGTGTGTGTGTGGTGTGTTGTGTGTGTGTGTACGTTCACCCTAGTGTGTACTCACTCTATGTTGTGTTGCGGGGGGTTAAGCTCTGGCCTCTTTGGTCCCGCCTCTTCAACCCGTTCCACAACAGGGTACAGGGTTCCTGAGCCTATTGGGCTCTATCATATCTACACTTGAACTGTGTACTGGAGTCAGCCTCCACCACATTCACTTCCTAATGCATTCCATTTGTCAATCCACTCTGACACTAAAAAAGTTCTTTCTAATATCTCTGTGGCTCATTTGGGCACTCAGTTTCCACCTGTGTACCCCTAGTGCGTGTGCGCCCTTGTGTGAAATAGCCTATCCTTATCAAACCTCTGTTCGATTCCCGTGAGAATCTGAATGTGGTGAAACATGTCCCCTCCGAACTCTTCTGGCTCTCTCCATCGAAAGTGCGGTGTTTATTTCCCAGTAGTCTCTCCTCGTACGACTGATACCGCTTCAGCTCGGGTACTAGTCTGGTGGCAACCGTTTGACACACTGTTTCCAGGTTTAGTCTATAGCTGGACTAGTATATAGAACTCCATGCTGGCAGCCCGCATACTCCAGGATTTGGCTGACATATGTGGTATATAATGGTTCGAAAGATTCCTTCTCACAAGTTTCTAAAGGCCGTTCTTAGTTTGAGGCCTACCTGGGCATATGCTGCTTCGATGATTATATCCTCTTGATATGAGCTGCACGGGACAGGTCTGGCCGGTGATTAACAGTCCTATTTCTTGTCTCTCTGTAGCTCTATGAAGGACATTTGCTCTGCCAAATGATACCCCTTGTTCTCTGGTCTCCTGCTCCTACACCTATCTTAGCATTACCATCCGATTTGCTTGGGGTTAAACCTCTAACAGCCATTGTTCACGACAATTCCTGCCAGCGTATTCCAGGTCTATCTTGGAGAGCCTCAATGCTGTCCCTCCTCCCTCGTCTTAATCCTTCTCATAATTTGGCGTCGTAAGCAAACAGTGAGAGAAACGACTCTATACCCCCTGGGAGTAATCATACGGTATCAGATAAACAAGATAGGACCGCGCACAGAGCCCTGTGGGACCCATTAGTGACTTCACGCCATTCTGAGGTCTCACCACTCACTGTAACTCTATGCTCCCTATTGCTTAGGTACTCCCTTATCCCTGGAGCGCCCTACCAGTTACCCTTGCCTGTGTCTCCAGCTTACGCATCAACCTTTTATGGGGTACTGAGGGGGGGGGGGGGGGTGTGTGGTGGTCCTAAGGCTTTACGACAGTCCAAGAAAATGCAGTCCCCCATCCTTCTCTTTCGTGCTTAATCTTTGTCACCTGATCGTAGAATGCGATCAAGCCTGTAAGGCAATATTCACCCTCCCTGTATCCATGTTGATGGGTTGTCACGAAGTCATCCTTCTCTCCAGATGTTCAACTAGTTTTTTCACACTCTTCTCCATCACCTTGCATGGTATACAATGTTAAGGACACTGGCCTGTAGTTCAGTGCCCTCTTGTCTGTCACCCTTGTTTGTT
>WNGS01004761.1:0-22927 GCA_020271785.1 Procambarus virginalis
ATTTTCCTTATGTTTCTTTTTACTGGTGACGGTAAATGAAAAATCAATTCTCCAAAATTCATTTTTATTTCTAGTCTGCTGACGCGACACTTGAGCGCGTTTCGTAAAACTTATTACATTTTCAAAGACTTTAGTTTATCTACACACAACTTATGCCTGAACAACATTGGCTCTTATACCTGCATTTGGGTGAGGTGATGTATACAATAGTGGGGTGAAACACAGAACAAATACGAGGTCAGACAACAAGTGGGTACAAATAGAACTGAGAAGGGTTAGATTTGGTAGAAGTTGGGTACAATAGAACTGCAGAAGGCCTATTGGCCCATATTTCTTGATGTTTCTATATTGGAGCGGAGTCTTGAAGTGGGTAGAATATAGTTGTGCGTTAATTGGCTGTTGATTGCTGGTGTTGACTTCTTGATGTGTAGTGCCTCGCAGATGTCAAGCCGCCTGCTGTCGCTGTATCTATCAATGATTTCTGTGTTGTTTGTTAAGATTTCTCTGGTGATGGTTTGGTTGTGGGAAGAGAATATATGTTCCTTAATGGAGCCCTGTTGCTTATGCATCGTTAAACGCCTGGAAAGAGATGTTGTTGTCTTGCCTATATACTGAGTTTTTTGAGGCTTACAGTCCCCAAGAGGGCATTTGAAGGCATAGACGACGTTTGTCTCTTTTAGAGCGTTCTGCTCCGTGTCTGGAGAGTTTCTCATGAGTAGGCTGGCCGTTTTTTTGGTTTTATAGTAAATCGTTAGTTGTATCTTCTGATTTTTGTCTGTAGGGATAACATTTCTATTAACAATATCTTTCAGGACCCTTTCCTCCGTTTTATGAGCTGTGGAGAAGAAGTTCCTGTAAAATAGTCTAATAGGGGGTATAGGTGTTGTATTAGTTGCCTCTTCAGAGGTTGCATGGCATTTCACTTTCCTTCTTATGATGTCTTCAATGAAACCATTGGAGAAGCCGTTGTTGACTAGGACCTGCCTTACCCTACAGAGTTCTTCGTCGACTTGCTTCCATTCTGAGCTGTGGCTGAGAGCACGGTCGACATAAGCGTTAACAACACTCCTCTTGTACCTGTCTGGGCAGTCACTGTTGGCATTTAGGCACATTCCTATGTTTGTTTCCTTAGTGTAGACTGCAGTGTGGAAATCTCCGCTCCTTTCCATGACTGTTACATCTAGAAAGGGTAGCTTCCCATCCTTCTCCATCTCGAAAGTGAAACGCAACACAGAATTCTGCTCAAACACCTCTTTCAGCTCCTGCAGATGTCTGACATCAGGTACCTGTGTAAAAATGTCGTCAACATACCTGCAGTATATGGCCGGTTTCAAGTTCAAGTCTACTAAGACTTTTTTCTCAATAGTACCCATGTAGAAGTTCGCAAACAGGACACCTAGGGGAGAACCCATCACGACCCCATCTACTTGCTTATACATGTGCCCATCCGGGCTCAAGAAGGGTGCCTGCTATAAATGATGGTGGGCTTGCTATGGGGGAACTGGTACTATTAAGGGGTAAGGGTAAGTAGCATACAGAGGTATCAAATATGGGAGAACTAAAAGGCCCGGCCCCCAAAGTAAAATATCCACAGTAATAATAATTTGCTACTAAACCCTGTAGCCTAGAGGATGATCGTGCACTCCCACACAGGAAGAAAGGATACTCTGTTCTAGCTTACTTATTTATTAAACCCTTAACACCCTCCCATACACAATCACACAAATAACAAATAACAATACTAACTTTACCACCCGATCTTACGTTAAAAGCCTTGGTCCACATAGACAGGATACAAGGTTTTACACTGAACACAAGCTAGGGTAAAGCTCTACTATTAAAACACTTGAAGTTAGAGTCAGCTTAGGGTAGGGAGACCACGTGGTTCCCCTGAGACCCCTTTAGAATAACTAGTAAGATAACACTTAAAAACACTTACTACACCCCAGGTATACTACTCTACACATAGAACGTGGGTATGCCAGAATATAACAATAACGAGGGTATGGAGTACTTAACCAGAATAAGACACAGAAGTAAAGAACTAAGAGGAAGGGTAGGAGGTTCCGGTCCCTACAAAGCCAGCAGATAGAAGACAGAGGGAGTCTCTCGTCTCCTTCTCAGACGGCTATGCTGCCAGCAGACTGTTCAACTAATCAAACCGGCGCCTGATACCAAGTTTACTCAGGTTTACTTTACAATTGATTAGACAGTATTAGTAAACATAGTTGGTGCCTATTTTATTATTTAATAATCAACCCCAAGCTCAATCTTTAAATACTCTTTGAGAAACAAGAATAGTCTTACGTCTGGCAGGGAAGATACGACATATGCAGCTCGCGAAGCGTGTTTACTATATGGTAGTTTATTAAGCTCAAAATTTGACCTCTGGTTTCCATCTAAATGACCCAGGGTCGTAACACTCCTCCCCCCTTCAGAGAGAAAAAAATGTGACTACTAGAATAGTAGTCATATTTTTTTGTAAGAGTATACAGAGAATAAAAAGGAAATCCATGACATAAAAGAAAATCAATCAAAACAACAATTTCTCTGCAAAAAAAAAAAAATACAAGGGAATTCTCTGAAAGAAAAAAAACATACACAAAAACCAAAAAAAAACACAGGGAAGTAAATAAATTGGACACGGAATATTTAATGTCACAGGAGAACCTACAAAAAAAAATAACTAAAGCATGGCAGTTTGTATATGGCTTCCTGTGGCTCAGATGAATGTTACTCAGGCAAGCGGGACAGAGCGTCGGCTATCACGTTGAGCCGGCCCGGTAGGTGGATAATAGACAGATTAAAGTCCTGTAAGTACAATGCCCACCTGAGGATGCGTTTATTCTTCTCCTTCATCTGATTCATGAAAACTAGTGGGTTATGGTCCGTGTACACTTCCACTATATTACCAGTGAGGTAGACTTCGAACTTTTTACATGTTAACACTAGCGCCAACGCCTCTTTTTCTATCACTGAATAATTGCGCTGCGCCTTATCAAATTTCACAGAGTAATAATATACTGGGTGTTCCACTTTATCATCCCCAGTTTGCAACAACACTGCACCAGCACCCGAGTCAGACGTGTCAACTTGAATTTTAAACGGACGGTCGAACCTTGGACTAGCAAGCACTGGGGCAGAAGCTAAGATCAATTTCAAATTTTTAAATGCCTCTGCACAGTCCGATGACCACTTAACACTTTCGCGCTTAGCGGACGAGCGTTAGCGTCCAATCTTTTAAATCACTACATACTTTGCCGACGCACCCGCTAGTCCAACGATAAAATATTTGTATAAATTCCATTTTCTATCCGATTTTGTTGGGGATAGTTTAGAAATGTTCACCATGAAATTTACGTTTTTTCTAATAACCGAAGAGCTTATTAAAGAAAACGGCATGGCAGTGATTCATCTTGGTATAACAATTGTATGGCGCCGATATGCCGCCGCGGGTAACACTTCAGCCACTTCCAACCGTCTTGTGGGTTGGTTGCGACATTGATTCTATATTTATATGCATATGTCCGTATAGAGAATTTTATTGCGGTTCCAATGATACCATAATCAATGATGTAGGATAAATGTGGTCATCGCAATCATTAAGAGAGTGGAAACATTTGTTGCTGTTTGGCGCTCTCGCCAAACAGTTTGGCGAGAGCTTCTGTTTCTGTTTGAACTGTTTCAAACAGTTTCTGTTTGGCAGTATTTTATATGTATGTTCTTATAGAGAATTCTATTGCGAACACAGTGATACCAAATTTAAATACGTAGGTCTACAATTAGTGTCAGGACAGTAAAAAGAGTATACACTTTTCGCTCCTACCGCTTAAGCGCGCGACGCCCAAAGCACAGGTTTGCTTCCTTTTTTTACGCTTCGCCGAAAGCGCTAAAGTGTTAAATTTAACGGCCTTCCGCAACAAGTCTGTGAGAGGAGTGGCAACACTGGAAAGTTCTGACAAAAGCGTCGATAGTACGCACACATACCGATAAATCGTTGAATGTCCTTTTTAGACCTGAGCACTGGATAGTCCAGAATGGCACTGATTTTATCTTGCCGAGGTAACACTTTTCCTTGGCCCACTTCATAACCGAGGTACGTCACTGTGCCTTGGCCAAAATGACACTTTTTTGCATTTAGGGTTAGATTCGCATTTTTCAACACTGTGAACAACTGGCGTAACCTAGCTATGTGGTCAGCCCAATTACTATCAAAGAGCACAATGTCATCTAAATACGCCCGACAATTTGGCACACTAGCGAGCAAGGAGTTCATTAGCCTCTGGAATGTGGCAGGGGCATTACGCAAGCCAAATGGTAATACTTGATACTCAAAAACACCCTCGGGTGTCACGAACGCAGTTAGTTGTTTTGCACGATCAGTGAGCGGGATTTGATAGTACCCCCTGGAGAGATCGAATTTCGAGACGTACGTGGCGTTCCCGATTTCGTCGATACAGTCCTCGAGACGTGGCAACGGATATGCATCCACTATGGTTACCTTGTTGAGCTGCCGGTAGTCGGTGCATAATCGCCAGGAGCCATCTGGTTTGGGGACCAAAAGGCAGGGCGAGCACCAAGAGCCCTGGCTCGGCCTGATGAGGCCGTGCTGGAGCAAGAAGTCGACCTCCTTACGTACGATGGCCTTCTTTTCCGGACTCATCCGATAGGGTTGAAGGCGAATGGGGGTGTAGTCCGTCAACTTGACATCATGGTAAATGGCATCAGTCTGGGTCGGGACCTCCCCGAACAGACTGGAGAATTCGTCAAGCAACGACTGCACCTCGTCACGTTGGGACATCTGCAAATGGGACAGTCCCTCCTCCACAGCATTCACAGAACTAGAATTATTGAGAATGAGATTAGTTGGGTCCCCAGAACAATCATCCCCTCCCTCACTGGAAATGGAAACATTGGTTAGTGCAATGGGCCTGGGGCCCTGGAACTTCTTCAGCCGATTCACGTGTACGAGCATTACCTGGTTACGCTTATCAGAGTGTCTCACTTTGTACGTGAGGTCCCCAGTCTTTTCTGTCACAATGTAGGGGCCTTCGTACTTGTGGGACATAGTGCTCCCTAGTCGAGGTTTTAATACCAGGACAGGGTCACCAGGCTGAAATACCCGCAACTTAGCCTTAGCATCGTTTCGTTCTTTCATATTCTCTTGGGCCTTCCCAAGATACTTTAGTGCAGCAGCCTTGCAGTCCTTGAGTCTCTGGTGGTGTTGCGCAAAGAAAGCCGAACCTTCGGTTAACGTTACGTTCCCTAACAGATTCTCCTGTAACATTTGCAAGGGTCCACGAACTTTATGGCCAAAGACTAACTCAAAAGGAGAACAACCCAGTGAACTTTGCAACCCCTCCCTAGCAGCAAACAAAACATACGGCAAGTTCTCGTCCCAGAAGGTATGGGAACTCTCGCACGATGTCTTCAACATCTGCTTCAGAGTTAGATGGAACCGTTCAATTACCCCCTGACTCTGCGGATGGTATGGGCTGGGAACCTTATGAGTTATTCCATGGTCCTTACAAAATTGTTCAAAAGTATCAGACTTAAAGTTAGTACCATTGTCAGTTTGCACGACCCGAGGCAGTCCAAAAGTGGAAAAAAATTGCAACATACGAGCAACAACAGTCTTTGCTCGGATGTTCCTTACAGCAAAAGCCTCTGGGTAACGAGTCGTGATACACATCATCGTGATTAGGTAAATATTACCAGACTTAGTTCTAGGTAATGGACCAACACAGTCCATTACCACATGAGAAAATGGTTCCTCCGGCACGACAATAGGCCTTAGAGGAGCTTTAGGTGGAGTCTGGTTTGGTTTCCCAACAAGTTGACAAGCAATACATGCATTACAAAATTTTGCCACATCGCTTTTCAGCTTGGGCCAGAAAAAATACTTGCAGATTTTGTGATAAGTAATATTAATGCCTTGATGTCCCCCCATAGGATCATCATGGGCAGCTGACAAAACTCTCTCTCTATAGCAGGTCGGCAACATAACCTGGTGGACTACCTCCCACTCATTTGACAAGGGAGCACTCTGTGGTCTCCATTTTCTCATCAAAATCCGATCATTGTAGTAGTACCCAGTTGCTGCGTCTACAATTTCCTCCATAGAGACGGCTGCCTCATGACAATCTGCAAGACTGGGGTCAGCTTTCTGTAACTCACTCAAGGAGGCATCCAGGCCTTGGTCAGATGCCATTGGCCGAGGCTCAACAGTGTTCTCCTCCACCTCCCACTACTCTCGGTAGGCGGCGGTGGCAGGCTCTCCACAATGTCCTCGGCCACGTCATCGAGTCGGGCCATGAATGTGTCCGCAAGGTCCACTGGGCTTTCACCACTCGGAAAGTCCCTCGTGTCCTCGGGATTTACCACCTTGGCAAGCACAGGGCTGCCCTTACATTTAAGTCCCATAGACCTAGTCACCACGCACGCAGGGTACACAACATTATCCTCTGCGGCGGGTGGATCCAGGCAAACCTTTGGGGTAGGCAACATAATAGGCAGTCTGGAGTCCCCTACCTTATCCCCGGCTAAATCATTACCCAATATTACATCAACATTAGGGAAAGGTAGGTACGAAGTGACTCCGACTGTACAAATACCCTTGTGGAAATCAGATTCCAGGGTAACCTTACGGAGGGGTACTGCTCGAGTATCACTAGTGACACCCTCGACCAGTACCACCTCTCCAGTGTCGAGAGTATTGGCACCTTGCAAAGCACTCTCTAAAATTAAAGTCTGGATGGCACCGGTGTCTCGGAAGATCACCACGTCCCTCCAGGAAGAACCCTCAGACAAAAGTAGTCTCCCTTTCGATAAGAATGGGGTAAGCAGGTCCAACCACTGTGGGTTGGAGGTCTTACTCCCTAACCCTTCAGAAGGCCTCAAGCCCTGTGTCACAACGAGAGCATTGGGTCTTTTTCCGGGTACAGTTGCCAACAACGGCTAATATTGTGGTTTGAACGTTTACAGTGACCACAGAAACGTCGGGGAGAAGAGACATTACTAACCGAATTACCCTTCGGTTCACTCTTTAGTGTCGTGGGGCTAGACAATTTAACAGGGTTAGTTATGTCTGAAACAGAAGGTGCATTAGGTAAAGGGTTAGAATGAGCTGGTCTGGACTGGCTGTGGGTATAAGTTTTGCTACTCTGTGGGGTAAAATTATTTTTATTGGGCCTTTTGCCCGCCAACTGGTAGTTTTCTGCCATCTTGGCCAAATCCCCTATTTTAGAATTTAACTCTACCCTTCCTCTTATATACTGTGCAACATTATCTGGCATACTATCTATAAACTGTTCCCTTAAAATTAAATCTTTCAATGCCTCGTATGTTTCGGCTTTAGCCGAGCGAATCCATTTATCAAACAATCTAATTTGATCATTAGCAAATTCAGTGAACGGTTGGTTGTGAGTAGGCCTAAGGTTGCGATAAGCTTGGCGGTGAGCTTCAGGAGTAATTTCATACGCCCTCAAAATTCGTTCCCTGACTTTATCATATTCAAAACACTCGTCGTCAGGCATATTAATAAAAATATCTTGGGCTTTACCCCTAAGTCTTCCCTGTAGGATTTTCACCCACTCTTCCTTTGGCCAGGTCATGGACAGGGCCAATCTCTGAAAATGGTTGAAAAACCTTTCAGGATCCGACTCTGAAAATTCAGGCAAGTTATGCTTTTTCTCATAATGCCTGGGGTTTGAATCCCCGGCAGGTGGAGGTCCAGTGGCATTCGCTCTAATTCTAGCCTCCTCGGTTTTGAGTCTTTGCTCCTCTAATTTTATTTTTGCTAACTCTAGAGCTAACTCTCTGTCTGTATGAGCTGCACTTTCTGCTTGGCTAGGCTGGCATAAAGGAGTATCACTTGCCAATAGTCCTTCCTCGATACAATGTTGTACTATTTCATTCACCAAAGTCCACTTTTTATTTGCGGCATTTAATTCTAGGCCAAATTCCTGGCCTAACAATACTAAATTAGACTTGGTAAGTTTCTTTATCTCTACCAATGAAGGCTCCTTGCCAGTCTCTGCATTTCAGATGACATCACTAAAAATTTTAGCTCCTAGCCACAGAAAAAATTAAAAAAAATAAAATTGGAAAAAAAACAAAAATTTGCACGGCCCCTAACACAAGGCCACACTAACCTTAATCGTGAAGGGATCCAGCTGGGTGTCCAGTCAGTGCAAAGAATGTCCTACGCCAGATGAGCTGGACCCTAGGCTAGCACACAACCGTTCTGCGGAAACAAGAATTTTTTAGTTTTGGCACTCAAAAATCTAATTTTTTACAATACTAAAGTTCATCCCGGACAGGCCCCCACTTGTTATAAAAATGGTGGGCTTGCTATGGGGGAACTGGTACTATTAAGGGGTAAGGGTAGTTAGAATACAGAGGTATCATATATGGGAGAACTAAAAGGCCCGGCCCCCAAAGTAAATTGTCCACAGTAATAATAACTTGTTACTAGACCCTGTTAGGCTAGAGGTTGATCGTTGTACTCCCACACAGGAAGAAGGGATACTCTGTTCTAGCTTACTTATTTATTAACCCCTTAACAATTCCCCATATACATTCACACCAATAACAATAATTATAATAACTTTACCACACGATCTTACGTTAAAAGCCTTGGTCCACATAAGCAGGATACAAGGGTTTACACTGAATACAAGCCAGGGTAAAGCTCTACTGTTGAATCACTTGAAGTTAGAGTCAGCTTAGGGTAGAGGGACCACGTGGTTCCAATGGGACCCCCGTTAGAATAACTAGTAAGATAAACACTTCCTGAGCCAATAGGCTCAGGAAACTGTACACCTGTTGATTGACGGTTGAGAGGCGGGACCAAGAGCCAGAGCTCAACCCCCAAGCACAACTAGGTGAGTACAACTAGGTGAGTACTTAAAAACACCTACTACACCCCCAAGTATACTACTCTACACATAGAACATGGGTATGCCAGATAATAAACAATAATGAGCACAGTATATACTTATCTAGAGTAGGACACAGAATTAAAGAACGAAGAGGAAGGGTAGGAGGTTCCGGTCCACACGATGCCAGCTAAAGAAGACCACCTCAGTGCAGATCAGCCTCCCGCATTCGTGTGGTGCCGGGAAGAGCCAAATTGATCGTACAGCTATACACATTAAAACATCTTCCCCTATGCCTCGTATTGTTACTTTACTCGTTCTAAGGATAGTTAATCTTATAACAATGTTACTTAATCCACAAAAAGTTCAAGAATCTGAATGCTCTTTGAGAAACAAGAATAGTCTTACGTCTGGCAGGGAAGATACAAACAAATGCAGCTCGCGATACGTCCAATACTATGAGGTAGTTTATTAAGCTCAAATTTGACCTCTGGTTTCCATCTAAAGAACCCAGGGTCGTAACACAGACAAAGAGGAAACCGACCTCATCAGATGTGCGAAGTCGGCTGACACCTACAGTCTTATACACAGGTTAACAGCTGACACATCTTCCAGTAAGAAGTCTTGGTCTAATTATGACAAAGTGAGTACCAATCAAACTCTCAATTATATTGTAATTATTGCAAGCTCTATGGACATACCATAGATAAATGGGGAAAAGCCCAATACAAAGGCTATAGTGAAACTCATAAACCCAAACCGACTCCTCCTAAGTCCGGTAAGCTTGTGATGAATATTGGTGTTCCTGTTAATGATCTTTCTCTCGTCAGTAAACACCTGTACCCTGGAACTGTCTCTGCCAACAGTTCAGATTCGGAGGGACGTTTCAAAGTGAAGATCTTGAGGGACAGCTGCTCTTCAGTCTATAATTTGAAATCGGGTGTGCCTAACATCACCTGCACCAGAGAGACGGTCCTTATCACTGACCTCACTGCTACCACTCCGTATCCGCTCGCCAGAGTCCACCTGGATTGTCCTTTCGTACAAGGTGAAGTCCAAGTCGCCATCCGGGAGAAGACTTTTCCCATGTCAGGGGTACAACTTCTCCTGGGCAATGACTTGGCCGAAGATCTACAACCTTCCAACTTGATTATCATGGACAAACCCCAGGTATGTGACTCTGTCGTGGAAAACCCCATCCTGAAGTATATTCCAGCAGAGGTCCAAGAAAGTGATGAAGTCTCTCCTCCGGTTTTGGTGACAACCCATGCGCAAGCTGCACGCCCGCAAACAGCTGATTCTGCTTCAACAGCTGTCCCTCAAGACCATCAGAATCTGCCACCGAATCTCACTATGCTGGAGTCCCGTATGTAGCAGAAGGAGGATCCCTCATTAACACCATTATTCTTCCAGGCCGAGACTCAATCTGATAGTATTCCTGGGTTCTTTATAGAGAACCAGTTGCTCTACCGCAGGTAGTAGTAAGCATCCATCAGTCTCAAGAGACTATGGAGTTGCGCTCTGGTTGTCGGTCTGGAGTGGCCTCACCAGGGCGCAAAGCCAGGGTAGGTTGAGCAACGAGTTCTCTACAACTGGTCGGTACCGCAGGTACCGACCCAGTAAACTAACGGAGGATGACGATTGGGCTAATGTCGACCAACTAGTAGTTCCCACCAGCCTACGGCCCGATATTCTACACCTGGCCCACGGAGCGCTTTCTCAGTACGGTTTTAATAAAACCTATCACACCATCATACAAGACTATTACTGGCCAGGTATGTTTAAGGATGTAAAAACTTATGTACAACGGTGTCATACATGTCAGATGGCAGGAAAACCTAACATCTCTATTCCCAAGGGTCCTTTGATTACTATCCCGGTGCCTTCGGAACCCTTTCACAGACTCATCATAGACTGTGTTGGTCCTTTACCCCGGACCAGTTCTGGCAACGCTTATATTCTAAAAATCCTGTGTCCAACTACCAGATTCCCCATAGCAGTTCCTGTAAAGAACATTACGGCTGCTACTGTGGTGAAGCAACTGTTGAAGATCTTTACACAATATGGATTTCCTCGGGAGATTCAAAGTGACTGTGGCACCAACTTCACCAGTGATCTCTTCAAGAAGATACTGGAAGAATTCAACATCACTCAGGTATTATCCAGCCCCTATCATCCTGCTTCACAGGGTTCTCTTGAACGTAGTCACCAAACTACGTTATGCCTTCAGCCGAACAAGTCTATGTGGGTGGGGACGAGGACAGATTGACGAGTTTAGCAGTTACCAGGGAGGATGTTCATAAACAAATAGTAAAACTCAAACCAAACAAATCCCCAGGATGAAGTGTTTGCCAGGGTGCTGAAAGAATGCAAAGAGGAGCTTTGTGACCCACTGTCAATCATATTTAATAAATCAATAGAGTCAGGCAGAGTGCTAGAGTTCTGGAAAGTTGCTAATGTGATACCAGTTTTTAAGAAAGGAGATAGATCAATTGCATCTAACTATCGACCAAGTAGCCTAACGTCTATTGTGGGAAAGTTACTCGAATCTATAATACAAATTAGATGGCAAATTCCTTGGCATTCTCATTGACCACAAGCTGAATTTCCGGGGACACATTCTAAATATATCTAAAAAAGTTTCAAAAACTGTTGGCATTCTTTCAACGATCAGATATTATGTACCCCGCCCTTCCCTGGTGACTCTCTATTACTCCCTCATCTATCCATATCTCAACTATGGTATTTGTGCTTGGGGTCCTACTACCCAAAATCATTTACGTCCTCTAATCACTCAACACAAAGCTGCTATTAGGACAATATCCAACTCTGGCCCCAGACATCATTCGGTACCCCTACTCAAATCTCTGAATATGTTAGATATTAAGTCACTGCACATTCTCTCATGTGTATTATACATATATAAAACGCTGAACTGTAATGCCAATTCTGACCTCAAAAGCTTCATAGAAGGTTGTAACAGAACCCATAAGCACCACACCAGAAATAAATACAGTTTTGATATTCCTAGAGTACGACTTAATCAAACTAGAAATGCTTTACAAATCAAGGGACCCAGAATGTGGAATGACCTTCCCAACCATGTTAAAGACTGTGCCTCTCTCAACCAGTTTAAGAGAAAAACGAAGCTATAACTAATAAATTCCCTGTAACCTGCCTTACCCCTCTATTGTCAACCAATGTCTGTTTTTGTTTTAAATGACGCTGTTTTGTCGACCGAATTGCATTTGTGCTGCTTTTTCAGCCATGTTCCCCCCTTCTTAACTGTTTTTTTTCTCAACTCATTTTATTCCTTATGCTCAATTAGTCTTAAGCCTTAGTCATTTAAGTTTTTCATGCCCGAAACGCTTTGCGTAATAGTGGCTTTAGGCATTGTATGTACTAGCCCTATCTATAACTCCATCACTCTGTACAATCACTTTTATGTATGTACCTTACCTAAATAAACATTTTGATTTTTTTTTTGAATAGCAAATAAAATTCGTCTTCATCTTGAAAAACTTAAATTAGTAATTAAGTAGCAACATGGTTTTATAAATGGCCGTTCATGTTTAACAAATTTGGGTTGGACATGAGCATGGGTTGGACATGTATATGAGTGGGATTGGGTGGTTTAAATAGGAGCTGCCTCGTATGGGCCATAGGCCTTCTGCAGTTGCCTTTGTTCTTATGTTCTTATGTTCTTCATTTGCAAATTTGCCGATGATACGAAAATCGGTAGGGAAGTTAATTCGGAGGAGGACTCACTATCACTTCAAGTTGATCTAGATAGGGTTTTGAAATGGTCAAAGGATTGGCAGATGCAGTTTAATGCTGATAAATGTAAAGTTCTGAGGCTAGGTAACGATGATAGAGTTACAAGATACGAGCTAGATGGTGTTGAGATTGCGAAGTCGGATTACGAAAGGGATCTGGGAGTTATAATTTAGTATATGATCGCCATATTACAGAATGATATAAATTCACTTGAACGTGTCCAGCGTAGGATGACTAAGTTAATTCCCCAAATTAGAATCTTTCATATGAAGAAAGATTAACTAAGCTTAAGTTGCATTCACTGGAAAGGCGAAGAGTTAGGGGTGGACATGATAGAGGTTTACAAGTGGATGAATGGTCATAACAAAGGGGATATTAATAGGGTATTAAAAGTATCACACAAGACAGAACACGAAACAATGGGTAAAAATTAGATAAGTTTAGATTTAGGAAAGACTGGGTAAATACTGGTTCAGTAACAGGGTTGTTGATTTGTGGAACCAATTGCCGCGTAACATTGTGGAGGTGGGGGTCCCTCGATTGTTTCAAGCATGGGTTGGACATGTATATGAGTGGGATTGGGTGGTTTTATAATAGGAGCTGCCTCGTATGGGCCAATAGGCCTTCTGCAGTTGCCTTTGTTCTTATGTTCTAAATTTGTTATCTTTTTATTCTTGCATAGTTGAGGCAGTTGATAGTGGTAAGGATTGTGATGTTGTGTACCTTGACTTTAGCAAAGCTTTTGATACAGTGCCACATGAAAGACTGATTAAAAAGATAGAGGCTCATGGTATTGGGGGTGCTATATTAAGCTGGATTAGGGCATGGCTATACCAAAGGAAACAGAGAGTTAGTATAAATGGAGTCAAGTCAGAGTGGGAAAATGTTGTAAGTGGAGTGCCTCAAGGCTCTGTCTTGGGACCTCTGTTGTTTATAATATATATAAATGATTTAGATTCAGGTTTGAGTAGCAACATTTGCAAATTTGCCGATGATACGAAAATCGGTAGGGAAATTAATTCGGAGGAGGACTCACTATCACTTCAAGTTGATCTAGATAGGGTTTTGAAATGGTCAAAGGATTGGCAGATGCAGTTTAATGCTGATAAATGTAAAGTTCTGAGGCTAGGTAACGATGATAGAGTTACAAGATACGAGCTAGATGGTGTTGAGATTGTGAAGTCGGATTGCGAAAGGGATCTGGGAGTTATGATTAGTAAGAATTTAAAACAAAAGGATCAATGCATGAATGTTCGTAATAAGGCAAATCGGACACTCGGATTTATTAATCGCAGCGTTAGTAACAAGACACATGGTGTGGTTCTCAAGCTATATCTTGCTCTAGTTAGGCCCCATTTAGATTATGCAGTTCAGTTTTGGTCGCCATATTATAGAATGGATATAAATTCACTTGAACGTGTCCAGCGTAGGATGACTAAGTTAATTCCCCAAATTAGAAATCTTTCATATGAAGAAAGATTAACTAAGCTTAAGTTGCATTCACTGGAAAGGCGAAGAGTTAGGGGTGACATGATAGAAGTTTACAAGTGGATGAATGGACATAACAAAGAGGATATTAATAGGGTATTAAAAGTATCAACACAAGACAGAACACGAAACAATGGGTATAAATTGGATACGTTTAGATTTAGGAAAGACGTGGGTAAATACTGGTTCGGTAACAGGGTTGTTGATTTGTGGAACAAATTACCGCGTAACGTGGTGGAGGTGGGATCCCTTGATTGTTTCAAGCGAGGGTTGGACATGTATATGAGTGGGATTGGGTTGCCTCGTATGGGCCAATAGGCCTTCTGCAGTTGCCTTTGTTGTTATGTTCTTATGTTCTTATGTTATAAATAGGAGCTGCCTCGTATGGGCCAATAGGCCTTCTGCAGTTACCTTTGTTCTTATGTTCTTATATGCAACGAATGTTAGCAGCTAAAAATATTAAACTGTATAGCGTATTTTCTCAAGAAACAAAAGCCGCTATAGCCGAACGCTTTATACGTACCATGAAAACCAAGATTTATAAATATATGACTGCGCACAATACCTCGAGATATCTGCCCATATTGCTTGATATCATAAAGGCGTATAACACAACACCCCACCGAGGGTTAGGTGGTCGGACTCCAGTTGACGTTCATGCTTTATCTCGTCCACAAGATATAAAGAAACAGTTCAATCTCATGTATAAAAGTAAGGACAAACCTAAAGCAGGTCTTAGTCCTCTACTAGCTGTGGGAGACACAGTTCGCTTTACTCTCTCCAACAGAATTTCAATATTTAAGAAGGTTTTGCTAGACAAAACACGGAAGAAATTTTCAGAATTATTCGTATAGATAAAAGCCAGCCTATCCCATTATATTTTTTACAAGATTTGAATAACAAGCCTATTGACGGAGGGTTTTATAAGGAAGAATTAACCCTAACTCATTTACCAGCTGCATTTAATATTGAGAAGGTGCTGCGTAAACGTACATTACCAATAATAAATTACAGTATAAAGTAAGGTACGAAGGCTACAACTCTTCATTTGATCAGTGGATTGATGCTGATGATTTGTTGAAGATATGAAGAAGCCATTAGTATACAAGTACAGAGAGTTGGTGACCTTGCTGAGCAAACTTAATTCCTCAACCAGGAAAAAATTGATTGCTCAGTTTAAAAAACCACATATTCATTGCTTGTCAGAGATTTTCAAAAATTTTCTGAAAAATAGGCTTCCGGTTAAAAAGAAAGTTATAGTCAAATTGAAGAAATACAGAAATACAGAAATAGCTTGCATTCGCTGGCTTGTAAGAAACCCTCAATTTCGAACGAAAAGCGCATTTTATTGACTCGCAAAGGAGGCAATATCCTCGGTATATTATTACCCATAGCGGCTAGTTTAATTTCCAGGCTATTTAATAAATAAAAAAATGAAAGAATATTATCTAGTACCTCGTAAATCCATCGATGAGGGACCTGCTATAGTACCAGTAGTAAAAAAAGCAGAAGTAGCGCCATCACTAGCTCCAGCACCAGCAGCAACTACTCCAGTAGCACCAGTTTCAGTACGAGCTAATCCTTCAATAGTACATTTGGTACATTTAACATTGAAAGCTAAAGATCATGATTATGCTACTTCGCTGTTGAATTATTTTGATGAAAGCAAGATGGTGCAATGGGACGTTAATGGGAATCTACAAATGCCAGTGACTGGAATAAACATAATTGATGATATTTTAACTAAAATGACGATTCACTGCTCTGTATTCCCACGAGAAAAATTACCGCTGGTTAAATTATTCATCTCTTTAACCTCAACTCCACGAGATATGTTTAGGAATACAGAATCTCGTAAACAAGTATTTAGTGATGACGTGGTACTAAGAAGAAAACGGGCATATGCTCCTGCTACAACTGCTGGAGAAACTAAACGTCCTAAAGTTGGCGGAGGAGCATCATGGCTAGCCTATTAAAGGTGAGTGTATAAATAGAGGTGCTGTTTTGTTTTTAGTTTATTCACTCATAGTCCAGCAATGGATTCCCACGTTATTTACGTCACAAGTGTTTCTAATACAGATTTATTTCCTAATAATGCACCTAGTGCTTTTGAAAACAGACTGTATAATCAACTCGTGCTGGATTCTAGACGTTCCTACGAAATGTGTCTCCAGAATATATTATTGCCTTCGTCAAATTCCATAATAAGATCGATGATCTGGAAAGTTATATCCGCGTGAGAATTATGTTCCTAGATGCTAAAGACACTAGTTCCAAACATTCTAAATTTCTACCGAAAACTAATATTTTAGCTGGTGACATAAAGGAAATTATATACGCGATCAATAATGAAATTACCCATATATTTTCACAGAACGATTTGAGTTTTGTGTCGGATGTCTATAAGACGCATTTCCCGAGATATGCAGATGCATATATTATATATGGTTCGATTTCCAATCGGGAAAAGTTCAATACCGCGAGCAGCGATGAGAATGTATTGTATTATGACGATAAACGAGCAATATGCAGGATTTCCCTATCTTTGGGGCGAGCATCGGCAAGGTTTTGGGAACTGATCAGCATAAAAATTATGATATATACGTACACAAGAATTATTTGGATGAAACTCCCATATCCGACACGTGTCCCTACCCTCCACAACCCAGGGGCATGATGGATTACTTGTGTGTTTATTGTGATAAAATCGCACCCACGATGTACGGGAATTTATTAGTGAATATATTGGACGTAGTGTCTTTGCAGGGTGGTGAAAGCACGAATAGGAAACTATATAAACCTTTAAATACAAATGTACTGGATATTATAAGTATTGCAGTAACAGATCCTAATGGGATCCTATTTATTTTGATAAACGAGGAAGCACAACAGGTGTTTTACATATACGACCCCGAATTGGGTCTATATAATAAGGTCATTGCCGTTCCGAGCCTCATTACTCATCTGCAAGCTACAAAATGCGCGTCAATTTCATCCCTCCGTCTGTAGACGAAATATTATTCTTAATTAGTCCACCTGCCTCATATAAAGGAGGTGGGCTGAGTGATATTAGAATATTCAATAGGATTCTTATAAGAGGAGGTGGAATATTCACTTTCCTCACTGGTTTAGCCCGTAAAGCAGCGCCATTTTTAATGAGAACCCTCGCTCCTGCCGTCCTAAGTATGGGTCAGAATGTATTACAAGACATGCAAACAGGCGAACATTTATTTAAAAAGTCAATGAAGAAGCATGGGATCGAATCATTGAAGGGAGTAGGGCATCAGATTTTAGGTGGTGGTGGTAAAAGGCGGAAAAAGTCCAAGAGAAAGGCTAAGGCCACCAAATTAGCATTTATTCGCAGTTTCACAAAACAGAGTAAGAATAATAAGAGATATAATGACGTGTTTGCGTAACTTGCAATTCATTCCTTTCATAGCATCCAGCATGAATACTACTACTACACTAGGAGCGGGGCTACAATCACCTTTGGAAAGTTACACAGTGGCTGTAACAGATGGATTTCCCAAACTTAATTCAGCACGTATGATTGAGCACGTATATTATACGTGAATTGCACGTATATATTTTCCTGCTATAGCTAGCAGGAAAAATATTGATATTTTACCTGTTAATTTAGGAACTAATAAATTTAAAGACTCGTATATTGAATTTAGAATCCCTGGCATTCTTGGTCATTTCCTGGATATGTCATCCCTAACCCTAGAAGTGGGGATAAAATTAACAGAAGCTGACGCCGTAATAGATTCGGGTAAAAAGTGACTGTAGCCAATGGATTATCACAAACTCTTTTTAAAACAGTGGTGGTGTATTTCAACGAACAAGTGGTTGAAAGTAATTCTTTATTTTCATATTGGGCGTATATAAAGCTGCTAACGACTCTTTCCAAATGTAAAATAGATCGTTTTAAGCATCTAGCGCATTTTTATAAAGAAGAGGCGCTAACGATACCTAATAAAATTGATACGCAGTATTTTGCTACGACCACGATAGATCAGGATGAGAAAATGTCTAATATGAAAGAACAGGGCATTTATACGTGCTTTAAGTTACTACTGGATATTGCATCTATTAGCGAATATTTACTGGATAACGTGATGTAAGAATACGTTTGGAGTTAAATAGTGATAAATGGGTTATTGGCAGTGATACAGCAACTGCTAATTATAAATATAATATAAATATGGCCCGCTTATGGATCGATAGATTAACCCCATTCCCTTCTGGGCTACTAGCTATTAATAGAACACTCGCCCAAAATAATGGAGCAGTAACGTATATATTTGATAAAACCCTATTTAAAACCTATATTCTAGGACAGGGCCAAAAATCATTAACTATTGACCAACCCTGGGGTGGAGTGATCCCTGAGAAGTTATACATGGCCATTATTGATATGGAAGCCATTTCTGGAGATTATACCTTAAACCCATTATATTTCAACAATTCCGCCTTGAGCAACGTATATATCTCAGTGAACGGCACGAGTTTATTTAATATCGCGTGTGATTTCCCCCATAAATGTTCGAAATTATATTATACGGTCCTGAATGCTGTAGGATTTAATGTAGATAATATTTTGTCCTACGAATCGTTCGTTAAAGGTCAAACTCTGCTGGTCTTTAATTTATTACCAGAAGAAATAAAGGGTACAGTTTCCTTGGAAGCGACAGGGAATTTAAGAATTACATTGGAATTTAATACAGCCATAGTGGGAAATAAAGTTATACTTCTGTTGGCCCTTCAACTGGGGTTATGAAAATTAATGCTGACCGACGTATTATTTGTGAAACGAGAGCCTAAGAAACATGAATTGTTTAGAAATAAACAATGGGTTGAAAAATATATATTTAGGGGAAGAAGCCATATATATCGGATGTTATTTAGCGAACGATGTACGGAGAATCTTCAAGAAATTAAATAAAGAGCCAGTGGTATTTATTTAAATACTTTAGATGAGAAATCCCCTGCATCAATGATGGGTCATTGGATGACTGTGTATGTACACAATAAACCTTCAGGAGCAATTATCGCCCTGTTGGACAGTTTTGGGTTGAAGATGGAATCCCATTCACGTTATTTACAAGACTTCTCATTTTGAGAATTATAGAGTTTACATGTTCACACAACGCATACAGAATATGGACTCCTATTATTGTGGAGCCTATGCCATGTTTTTTGTCTATCAATTATGTCGCCTGAACTTGAGAGCTGCACTACATAAATTTGAAACTTTATTTAAATATAGGGAATATGATATGAACGATAGGAAGATAATTCTATTTGCATATTCTAATTTTGCAATGCCTAACTGCAAAAAAATATTTTGCATTGATGGACAGGATAAATGTCTATCGCTGTGTGATGACTCCTCATATTACTGAGCTGTAAGTACATTTCCAGATGTTTGCCATATATTGTCTTTCATATTATTGATGATATGTGGCAGAGGAACTTGTCTCCCTCACAAAAATTACTAAGGTCTAGGATTGCTATGCCCGACATCTGAAATATCATGCTTGTTCCCCATTACAATTTTACTGTTAAGTAAATGTAATGTACTGTAAACTTTTATTACCAATAAAATAATAAAAAACCTATACAATGTATATTCTTAAACCTCTGATTAGGTTAGGTGGGGATGGTTAGTCTGGCCATTTTTATAATAACATTAAATACACATGCCAGTAGGACGCTAAAGGTCGCATTGGTTATCTGGTGACGTCACACAGTTTTTTTTTTAATTTATTTTTACATGCAAGCATGCAAGTATAAGGCAATAAATACAATAAAAATAACAGAAGAAACCAATTAAGCAAACAAAAAAACACCGGCCTGAAGGACCGACAGCACAGTACAAAAACAACCAACATCAATAAAACAAATAGCGCAAACAGGCAAACAATACCCAAAACACAATTACACATAAAACAAGATCATAATACACAGAGAAAGCATAGGAGAACAAGAAAAATTATGTAAAATAATAACATCATAAAACATACAACAATCCAAAAAACATAAACAAAAGCCACACATGGCACAATAACAACACAAACAATAAACAAAAACATGCACAAACACTCACAGTGCAAAAACCATAAGTAGAGGCACAAGCACAGAACGTAAGAGGGCAAACAGCATAGCCAGAGGGGCACATAATACAACAAAATCAAAGAAACAGATAATCATGAAATGGTATAGCCACACACTAATTACGTTAAAAAACATAAGGACCACAATAAACAGGGACATTGAGAAACTAAACATTACACCGGCCGGAAGGGCGCACAATAAATACATCACATATCAGAACATACCACAAGTCCTATACATACACGAGACACACAGCAATCACACAAACTATCAAGAGTGCGCATACTTATCCGGCCACTCTGCCACCGGGAAACGAACACAATACGCCTCCCAAAGCAACAGGATGTCTTCCGGAACAGGGTGACCATGGGCCGTACGAGGATCGGGCATCAATTCCGGCACACCCTCAGCAAAAACCCGAGCCTGTGGAACCCAGACAGTCGAGGGGCACCACGGAACAGGCCGCACTCGGTCACTAAAGTAAAAAGCCAAAGGGTTGTTCGTCTTATCATACGCCACTCCGGAGGCCAAGATGATTGGGACGGGCTTCCCCCTACAGGCTCGGGCAACGGGCAGCGTACTTGTAACCTCCTTGGCAGCCCCACAGGGCTCCGCGGCAACCACCGGACGTGACACCTGCAGGGGCCCCCCACGCCGAACATCCTTCTTCAGCAACAACACGAGGTCGCGGCCTGCACCAGCACCCACACCACCTACGTCCGGAGGAGCTACCACCTCCCACTGCGGAGAACCGCCTGCAGAAGAAACAGGAGGTGAATCATAATCACAATCGTCGTCATCAGCAGGCACATGGACGTCAGCGACCACCATCGACACAGAGCGCGAAGCACCCGGATCCACCACATCATCGCCCGAAGACCCACCGGCGTCGAAATCCTCCACATCAGCCCAAGCAGTAGAAGAACGCCGGGACCGCTTGGGCACCGGGCGCACATCCTCAGAGCCGGAGGCGGACCCAGAACCACGGGCATCACAAGCCGTGCGAACCAATGCCCGTCTCATGACGGCAGCAGCCTCAACCGCAGGGGGAACCGGACCACACACAACAGGAGGCCCCACAGCCACCCCAGCACCCAGCACAGCCGGGACCCGAGGCGAAGATGCAGGGCCAGGCACAGCCGCTGAAGACGGGTGAGCAGACGGTGAGGAGGAAGCATCAGGAAGGCCCACGGAGCAGCAGGGACAGGAGCAGGAGGATCAACCGACGGCATCGCAACATCCTGAGGAGGGTCGGCGACATCCGGGGGAACGTCTGGCGACGCTGGGGGAGCCTCAACAACGAGCGGGTCGGTCACCTCATCCCCGGAGGCCTCGTCCAGGGGAAGCGGAGGGAAATCCTCTTCCCGGAACAAATTGACTTGAGCAACCGGAGCCGCATCGCACCCGGCAGCCTGATGCCCCAACAGGCCACACCGGAAACAGGTACGAGGCTGCCGGACATAGTACACCCGGATGTAGCACCCCAGAAGCCGGACCGAAGATGGAATATCCGACCGCAGGCGCATCCCCAAGGTGCGAACGTTCGTCCGCCTACCTGCATACCTCCCTGAGGAGAGCGTGTTGACCCTCACACTGACGACCGCTCCAAACCGCTGAAAGTACCGCCGGAGAAGGTCCTCGGGAAACTCCAGGGGCGCCCCATGCACGCTGACATAAGTCAGCGCACCACTACGGTCGGAGATGGAGACAGAGCCGGCACCATCCGGCAGAGACAACGAGCGTCCCTAGTAACGACAGAGGAAATCACGGTATACTTCCTCCGTCACAAACTTGATGACAACCCGATGGGCAGTCACAAGCTCAATACCGTAAACGGCCATCACAGGGACACGCAGCATGTCGCACATAACCATGGCTATCTCCGTATATCCAGCACGACCAGTGAACTCCAGGCCCACGGAGTTCACGCGCTTGATAGAAGGAAGGGGACCACCCATGGCAAGCACGCCACGTCAACACGCAGCCAGCAGCAACAGCAGCGGGTAGGAGGGGGGGGCAGAAACGCCCACCCCCTCTGGTGACGAAAACGGCAAACACCCCAAACCACCAGAGGCCAGACGACACGTCTGTACCCCACGGCAGCTCCAGGTCCAAATCCTGTCACACATAGTTGACCAGTCAGGTGCTGTGATACCTTGACACTTATATGCTAATGGCCAGCAATACCTTATCCCTATACCTGAGGTTGCTTTTTGCGACGTCGCTAAACAACAACAACTGGTCTGTAAAATGTATTTGTTTGTTATATATAATAAGTTAGGTTAGGATGGTTTGACATGGTTTATGAAATGAATAACAGAAAATAGGAGCAATGAGCGAAAATACGAGCCAATGTAGCTGTATATCGACTCTGGTGAAGCACAGAGTACAGTTGAGGTATTAAGCCTGATGAAGAGAACGCACTTATGTGTGAACCTCCTATAGGAACCGCATTAGCACGTTGGCTCATTGGGGTCTTACAGCGCATTAGGGATGATGACGTCAGAAAAGCAGGTGATTGCAGAAGGCCATATTTCAAAACATGAGAGACTTGCTTTTACTCAATGTAGTCAATATGATCACTGAATAAGTATTTTGATTTGTTATATGCTACAGTAAGGCGTATGAGGCATGGTTTTTTGAGCGAATGTGAGATGTGCCTATAT
>WNGS01004764.1:0-10010 GCA_020271785.1 Procambarus virginalis
GATGATCCTATAAACACCAGCAGAAGCGTGCAAGTTCCCTATTGAAAATAGAAGGGGTTTAGACACTAAGTTTTAGACAAGAAGTTTTAAAGCACTTAAGAGTTTATCACCACGTCAAGAATTCTGACCTGACATCTTCATTTGTCCCCTTCACCTTACCTGTCACATTCAGCCACCCTCATCTGTCACCTTCACCTGCTTGAAGGTGACAACTAAAGGACCCAGAATCACCTGCCACACCTTCACCTGCTAATAACGCGTTAATTATCATTATTTCTTTCATCCACCGTTGTTCAAACATTGAGGATGTTTTGCCATTTTCTTCACTTATCTATGCTATTTATTTTATTATATCATTCATTTGTCTGTTTATGAATTGTTTGTTCAGCGATAAATTTAACACCTTCTATTTAAAGGCCACGATAGAGTTACATCATTTAATTTTTGGTCCGAATGGCGTATTATCGCTGTCAAAGATGCGGCTATGTTGCATGGTGCAACGTGCAACCATTCACCATAGAAAATAAAGCACAACCAAACGTAGAAAAAAAACCCACTGATAAATATACTCAATCATACACATTTGCGTTCGTGTGCGTATATACGCCACAAACATGTATACCAAACATATAAATGATAAGTAGAAAAAGGGGTGAGCGAAGGGCAGTAAAGTACACACGTTCAGAGTGTTTTGAGATAAACATCAACAGTGTGTTCAGAGTTAATCAAGCTGACGCAACAATGAGGACAGGGGTGGGAACTGTGCACCGTGTTGTGTGTGTGTGTGTGTGTGTGTGTGGTGTGGGTGGTGTGTGTGTGTGTGTTGTGTGTGTGTGTGTGTGTGTGTTCTCGCTAGCTACTAGCCACATAATTACCTGCTGAAGCTCACCAAGCGTGGCCGTGTTGGCAGCTGGTGTGGGTAGCCATCTACAAGCTTGACGCCAGCCACCGTCACAATTCCAGCTGGCAACTGAGACAGCCGCCAATCATCTTGCCGTCTCAACAATAACAAACTTGCTCATCCATCATTCCTTACCTGGTTAATACGAGTGCCTAATACTTGACATACATAAATACACACACACGAGCAGACAGCGTTCGGGTTTGGCAGTCCAGGGACCTGAGTCGATTGCCGGCCAAGCCAGAAAGAGTTTGTCAGTTTCTTTCACCTGATGCCTATGTTCACCTTGTAGTAATAGTTACCTGAGAGTTAGACATCTGTTGCGGGCTTCTTCCTGGGTATGTGCGTGCGCGCCTGTATACTCACCTAGTTGTGCTTGCGGGGGTTGAGCTCTGGCTCTTTGGTCCGCCTCTCAACTGTCAATCAACTGGTGTACAGATTCCTGAGCCTACTGGGCTCTTTTAACATATCTACATTTGAAACTGTATTCACCTAGTTGTGTTTGCGGGGGTTGAGCTTTGCTCTTTCGGCCCGCCTCTCAACTGGCAATCAACTGTTTACTAACTACTTTTTCCACACAACACACACACACACACCCCAGGAAGGAGTGCGTGACAGCTGACAACTCCCAGGTACCTATTTACTGCTAGGTAACAGGGGCATTCAGGGTGAAAGAAACTTTAGAAAGAAACAAACTGTGTGTGTGTGTGTGTGTGTGTGTGTGGTGTGTGTGTGGGTGTGTGTGTGTGTGTGTGTGTGTGTGTGTGTGTGGTGTATGTGTGTGTGTGAGAGAGAGAGAGAGAGAGAGAGAGAGAGAGAGAGAGAGAGAGAGAGAGAGAGAGAGAGAGAGAGAGAGAGAGAGAGAGAGATTATATACTGGAAGAAGTAGATATGAACAATAAGTCGGCAGCCAATACATTAACCAACCACGGTCGGAATGTCGGGGTCCAAGAGCTAACAGGTCGATCCAGCAGGCACAAATACCACGAAGATCATCCACACACTCGGCCAATGCCTTGCTATGATCCTTGACTAGATAGATAGGGGGGGGGGTAGAAATAGCCTAAGCTACTCTATCCCTTTGAGATGTATTTCTTTCTTGTCTCAATAAACATATTTGAACTTGAACTAACCTGACGCAAAGTACGCACAAATAACAAAAGCCATCTATAATTCCCGTCAACTTGCCCCAGCGAAGAATGAAGAGCGTCTCATCAATATTTGCGTACAAACACCTTTAAAGCCAGGATGAAAGAACAACATTCAATACATTCAGACGCGCCTCACCGAATGAATTCAAACGTCTAATTCTTTTCAGACGACAGCCCGCGGGCCACAGCAGGGTGCATGGGGGAGAGGAAAGGAGAGGAGGAAAGGAGAGAGGAAAGAAGCTGTGGTAGAGAGGTTGAGGGGGGCGGCGGGGGGAGGTGAGAGGGATATTAGCGGGGACAACGAGTATATACCTGAGATTACGGGCTATTCATACCCGTGCACCTCTTGGGCGGCTTAATCTTTATCAATCAATCACTATCTACCTTGTAGAGGTTCTGGGATCATCGATCCCTCCGACTAGGCCTCCCAAACTACCAAGGTCAGTGCCAGGGTAAACAACCAATATGCATTCTAAGCTTACAATGCATAACTCAACCACGCGTACTCAAAATGAAAGGATGCGCGCGCACACACACACACAACCAGTTGATTGACAGTTGAGAGGCGGGACCAAAGATACAAAGCTCAACACCCGCAAGCACAACTAGGTGAGTACGCACACAGTCTCAAAAACACAGCTACGCAAGCGCGCGCGTACGCACGCACATACATATATAATCGGAATCAGAAAGATAAAAATACCAGAGTGTGTCTCTAACGCCAACGAAAACACCACAACCCCGCACAATGAAGCTAGCAGCGACAACACTGAGAAAACGCAGCGATTTGCAACAAAATTGCCACTCTCAAAATGCACTCTTAGTCAGAGCTAAGAGAGTGAAGCCACGAGGAGAGGCTCAGGGAACTAAATCTCAACCCCTGAGAGAAGAAACTTAGGGATTTTATCACTACCTGCTTGATGGGGTTCTGGGAGTTTTTTTCTACTCCCCAAGCCCGGCCCGAGGCCAGGCTTGACTTGTGAGAGTTTGGTCCACCAGGCTGTTGCTTGGAGCGGCCCGCAGGCCCACTACATACAAGATACCGCGGAGAATAGACAAGATGGATAACGACAGCCTATTTGAATTGAGTAGTTCAAGAAGACACGAGTGGAAGCTAGGAATCGATTCGAAAAATATATAAGAAAATATTCTGACATTAGGCGGGTGGTCAACAAGGAAGGCAATAAAGATGAATTTGTGGAAGCCAAACCTAACCACAATCTTAAAACCAAATGTGATAAAGAATAAAAAAAAAGTGAAAAGTTGCAATGCAACAGGTGGACCGCGGCAGGACGGGGGCCCATGTGACTACTCCCCAGTAGTCACTATTAGGTAAGCACTTAAGTAAACGCTGGCAATGAACAGCATGTTCACATGTACACAGAGCAAGTGAGGAGAGACATACACGAACTGTCTAAACCCCAACAAGTGTGTACACAAAGCCACAGTGAACACACACACACACACACACGGCACACATCCAAACAATTCAGCAAACAACCAGCGCCGAGACACACACTCATGCAAACATTCTAACCAAAGTACACTTGGTTAACACAGCTATGCAAATCTGAGAAGGAAAGGCATCCAGCGAGGTCACAGAGATCATATACTTCTCCACACAAAGCTTAGGAAAGACCTTAATAAGCTGAGCCAACCCAAACCCCTCACATTATGACCTCTCTATCACACAGAAATGATACATAACATATACGTGGAGATACTTGAAGGTAAGAAGAAAATGCAAGATTGAACCAGTGAAGAGCAGAGGTGCCATAGGCACAATCAGAGAACACTGTATGAACATCAGAGGTCGCGGTTGTTCAACGTCCTCCCAGCGAGCATCAGAAATATTGCCGGAACAACCGTGGACATCTTCAAGAGAAAACTGGACTGTTTTCTAAGAGAAATTCCGGAACAGCCGGACTGTGGGGGGTATGTGGGCCTGCGGGCCGCTCCAAGCAACAGCCTGGTGGGGCAAACTCTCACAAGTCAAGCCTGGCCTCGGGCCGGGCTTGGGGAGTAGAAAAAAACTCCCAGAACCCCATCAACCAGGTATGTCCACCCGGTTGATCACTTCTCAATATTTTCTTATAAATTCAACACGTTTTTGTGATACAGTGCATACGTTATCTTCTTCCCCTCGTCTCAGTGACCTTGTGGTTCCAAGGATCAACGTCCCCGCCAACCGGTCTAACCTAACCTAACCAGGCCTCCTAGTTACTGGTTTGTCAACCAGGTTGTTAGACGCACCTGCTCGGAGTCTGACATCTGAATCACACATTGGTTGATCAGGTAGGCTTTGGAGATGTTTATTAAGTTCTCTCCTGAACACGGTGAGAGGTCAGCCAATTATGCCCCTTACTTGGCTAATTTGCACATCCCGCCATGCTTCCTGGTCTCATGTGATGTTATTTCTGTGCACAGATTTAGAACTAGTCCTTCTAGTATTTTCCAAGTGCAAATTATTCAGTATCTCGCCCGCCTGCGATCTTGGGAATACAGATTTAACATTTTGTAAGCAGTCCCAATAATTCATGTTCCATTGCGTGAATTCTAGCAGTAAGGGATCTTAGCGTGCTCTCCAGTTCAGCAATTTCAAGGTTAATTGAACGTTGTTTCATTATTAATTCAACTCGAGGCTAATTCAACGTTGTATTAAGGTTAATTCAACGGTGTATCAAAGCTAGTTTAACTTAGCAGCAACGTTAACTTACCGTTGTATCAACGTTTGTTTGCCGTAATAACAACATTAACATAGTGTTGTATTAACGTTAATGCAACATAATATCAACATTAATTCATTGCTGTATCAATGTTCAGCATAGTATCAACGTTAGTTCACCGTTGAATCAACGTTAGTTGAACATAACGTATTTTGAACGTTATTTGATAGTTTATCAATGTTAAATGACGTTAACGTTTATCACCGTTCTACTTGGGTACTGTGCCCACTCGGGGGAGGGAGGGAGGGCTGTTCTCAAGCAGCAACTGCTTGTATAAATGTTCACTACATTTTTACTGTGAAGAAGTGCACCATCCCCCCCTACATACTAAACAGGGGCAAGATTCACGAAGCAGTTACGCAAGCTCTTACGACCCTGTACATTTTTCCTCAATCTTTGGCGGCTTTGTTTACAATCATTAAACAATTAATGAGCTCCGAAGCACCCGGAGGCTGTTTATAACAATAACAACAGTTGATTGGGAAGTTTTCATGCTTGTAAACTATTTAATAAATGTAACCAAAGCCGTCAAAGATTGAGGAAAGATGTACCCGTTCGCAAGTACTTGCGTAACTGCATCGTGAATCTGGCCCCAGGAGTGTGAGTTAGGAGTGTTCCCTGGCCGCCTCACCCACAACAACATCAGGCTCAAGTTCAGCACAAATCTGGTGGGCAAAGCGAGACATTAAGTCCAGAGGGCATTATGCAGGCTTGATGATCATGTAAATTATTAAATGGCCCGCTGAATGCTGGTGCAACTGGGGCTGTGTAGTATAGTGAACCCTGACCTTTGACTCTCCCCCCCCCCCCTCATTCCTCCCAACACAGAACGACCAGTATTCTTTAAAACTTAAACTCTTCCTGACTTTTACCTATTTACAACCTCAAAGAATAAATAACAAGAGTAGACAAAGAGGAACTAATCAGATTAAACTTTTGACAACATGCAATAATGATTTCTAAGACTAGACTCAACTTTACAAATTATTAACGTTGTTCCCTGAAATTTTATTCCCTGAAAATTTTGACTCTAGAGTAAAATGAAAACAAATCAAATTAGAGCGAACATTTATTAGGTGTACTCAGGAAAGTGGGGGAATAATGATCACAATATGAAACTCAGGAACGCACATTCCTCACACTCTATGTGAAAATGAAAACATATATTTGCATGCTTATACATATACGCATTCATACAAATACACACGGGGGCCCCAGGAGCTTAAGCTCACCCTACAAGCATATATAAATGAACATACATGACAGACGCGCCAAAAAAAACCCCGCTCCTGTGCCAGGTAAGTCCACTACGGGCTCACCATAGACCGTGCTACTTGCCCCGCTCCTGTGCCAGGTAAGTCCACTACGGGCTCACCATAGACCGTGCTACTTGCCCCGCTCCTGTGCCAGGTAAGTCCACTACGGGCTCACCATAGCCCGTGCTACTTGGAACCTGTTCAGAGTAGCTAAATCTATAACAACAACAACGACAGACTCGCACACGCGTCCATACAAGTACCCACTTGTATAATGTCAGCACACACATTTCACCCCTATAAGACGCTCCTATACCAGTTAAGAGAACAAGGCCTGGGCGTGGATTCTCCAGAATTAACGAAACCTGAACATGTATCAATAACAAAGACAGCTTTATCTACGTTTATTGAACCGTTTAAGACCTTCTAAACGTTACAACCCAACAGTATTATACTTACTTATAAACAATGGTTCGGAAAATGTAAACACTGCTCCGCATAATTGTGGAAAGATATAAAGGTTTCGTAATTGATTGCGTAACTGCCTGACGAAACCTGGCATATTAGTAAATTGGGAGGGGGGAACAAATAGGAAATATGTGTAACAAAGCAAAATACCGGAAGGAGGAAGTGCAGTCAGCACGGTGCTAGGACCCCTACTTCCCTCTTCACCCGTGTTGGATTTCTCAATTATTCAACTTGCGCAGTCCCACCTTGTGGTTTCCTGACGATTGGTCTGTTTATTTATTTGGCCTTGCAGCCTGGAGGCTCACGTAGCCATCACAGCCAGGCTGATCCGGTCAGCCCGTCCTCCTAAGGTTTCCCAACGTCAAGAAACGGTCAATATAAAGTGTCCTCTCCTAACCTACCAGAGGACCCAAAACAGAAAACGGGACAGTACGTCCCTTTCGCCAGCCGCTTCCATTTTCAAGCACGACTTTTTTTGGCCTTCTGTAACGCATACGACCGAAATGCGATGTTCTTTGTAAGAGGACAGGTTGATGTCTGAGTTTGGGTTGATGTAAACTGGAGCTGCCTAGTTAGGACCAACAGGCCTTCTGCAGGTTTCTTCAGCCGTATGTCATTACGTTCTCTAACCGCGTTCACAGCACTCTCGCAACAGTATGATGTAATATTACTGTACTGGGAATAAGAGTGTAAAGGCAGTCAGCGAATGGAGAGCACTGGAAGGACAACCTCCATTCACAGTTTTAAAACCAGAAACGACAAGAAATATCAAATCAAATGTTTATTCAGGAAAAAGTACATACATACAAGATGAGTTACAAACATAATGTTGGATTTATAGATAGAGCTGGTACATACAATGCCTAAAGCCATTAATACGCACAGAGTTTCGGGGAAAATAGAGTTTGAGTTAGGACGAACGGAGACGGACGCACGCACACACAACCACTTAACGCCACCAAGAAAGGCAATAAAAAAATACATTTAAAACATGCCTAGCAACAGACAGACAAGGACTGCATGCATGCACCCATCCTGCACGAGGCGGAAGCAATTGAACTTTCTGGCAGGAAACGGTCAAGCAACCGCAATAAATCCTGAAAACACGACGTTCGTATAAGAAATAAATCCATCAAACCACTGGCTTAATAATTCACCCGAGCTCAACTTTGGGCCTGTTTCCGAGTGCGTTAATATTTAAAGAACGCTGCTACATAAATAACGGAAGACTCAAGTGATTCTCGGCAACCTGTCTGTCTAGCTGGAACGATCTCATCAGTTGATGCTGGAGTTTTGGGATGTTTCCTTGTGGTTACAGACACAGTCATGGGATTTGTCTACTTGAATAGTACAACATTATATATATATATATATATATATATATATATATATATATATATATATATATATATATATATATATATGCAATTGACGATCACGAAACACTGATCATTTGTATGCGGAAAATCCACAAAGAAATTGGAAAGGAAGATGAACGTTTCGGCCGTTTTACAGCCGTTGTCAACACCAGACTGCTGGTGTTGACACGGCTACTATACACTGCTGCTATATATATATGTATATATATATTGCACAAGGTGGAAATGCTCCATTGGATGAGGAGAGTACCTAAGCAACAGATGACAGCAAATCACTGTGAGGGGTGAGGTCTCAGAGTGGCGAGGCGTCACCAGTGGAGTCCCGCAGGGATCAGTTCTTGAACCTATACTGTTCGTGATATATGTAAATGCTCTCCAAGTGGAAATAGTCTCCTTCCACTCAATGTTTGCCGATGATGCAAAAATTATGAGGACCAAAGATTTATGAGGAAGACCAATTAAGAAAATTATGAGGAAGGCCAAGGAAAATAGCATGCGGCTACTAGATGACCTTGATAAACTGGAGGAATGGTGCAACAAATGGCTACTAAAGTTCAACCCAAGTTAATGTAAGGTAATGAAACTAGGGGCGGAAATAGGAGGCCAGACACAGGATACCAAATGGGAGATGAAGTCCTTCATGAAACGGAGAGAGAGAGAAAGATCTAGGAGTTGATATCTCGCCAAACCTGTCTCCTGAAGCCTACATAAAATTAACTACATCGGCGGCGTGTGCGAAGCTGGCTAACATCAGAACTGCCATAAGGAACCTGTTCGAAGAATCATTCAGAACCTTGTATACCACGTATGTACGACCAGTCCTTAAGTATGCGGCCCCAGCATGGAGCCCGTACCTTGTCAAGCACAAGACGAAGCTACATTACCTTGCGGTTACCTTGGGATTATTTCGGGGCTCAATGTTCTCGCGGCCCGGTCTCTGACCAGGCCTCCTGGTTACTGAACTGGTCAACCAGGTTGTTGGACGCGGCAGCCCGCATGAATCACACACACAGCCTGGCTGATCACGTATCCTTTGGAGGTTTTTATCAAGTTCTCTCTTAATGTATAGAGTAAGGAGGATGATGCTGACAGCATCTGGAAAGTGAATATGCTGACATCATCTGGAAAGTGAATATTCTGACAGCATCTGGAAAGTGAATATGCTGACATCATCTGGAAAGTGAATATGCTGACAGCATCTGGAAAGTGAATATGCTGACATCATCTGGAAACTGGGAAGTATCTTGCGGGAAAATATTGCTTGTTGTAGGCCGAAATAAGGAGTAAAGCAGGGAAAGGGAAAGGATGGATGGAGGGGGGGGGGATGGAGAAGGAGGGATAAAGAAGGAAAGGAGGAGGGAGAGAGAGAAAGGGAGGAGGGAGCAAGAGAACGGGTTGAGGGTTGAGATCCATTGTTAAATCGAACTTTATGATTCGTTAACAAAATTCTCATTTAGCATTAACTAAAGCGTCAACCAAAGGTCGGGCACGAAAATGCCGTCGTTGATACCAATTTTTCAAAGTGGTAATGTTGGCAAAATTTTAATAGTAAAGAGCACTTTTTTTTTTACTATACGAGTAAAAGTCCGAAGTAATGCTAAATTGAATGCCGCTACACCTTTAGCTGGGAAGGGAGGGGAAGGAGGTGGGTGCCTCGCTTGTGGCTACACCGTCAAAGAAACAGACAGACAGGAGATTTGTGATACACTGTGCTTACACAATAACTTCATTCATAAAGTGTTGTATATTTATCTGTTGACTCGCCTTACTACAAACTTCAGCCCTTTTACTTATTTATACTACAATAAGAAGCAATAATAATAGCCCAACAGTGTTGTTTGTCAACTCTTATTCCCACGTTCATCACTCTTCTTGGCTTTCTTCTCCCCTCCCTTCTTCTCCTTCACTCCATCCTCACTGAAGCACCACTTCCTGTCTCCGCCTCTTAACACACTGCTATTCAGTTCTCTTCCCTCGCTTCCAGCACCAATTCTCTCTCTCTCCACAGATTCTCGCCTTCCCTATCTTCCGCCTCCTCACTCGTACCAAATGTTAGTCTTTTTAGCTCCACCTTCTTGCTAGTTTCCTTCCCCTCAGCAACCTCACCTCTCTTTCTCTCCTAGCAATAT
>WNGS01004764.1:13198-23735 GCA_020271785.1 Procambarus virginalis
AAACAATGGTTCGGAAAATGTAAACACTGCTCCGCATAATTGTGGAAAGATGTAAAGGTTTCGTAATTGATTGCGTAACTGCCTGACGAAACCTGGCATATTAGTAAATTGGGAGGGAGGAACAAATAGGAAATATGTGTAACAAAGCAAAATACCCGGCAAGGGAGGAAGTGCAGTCAGCACGGTGCTAGGACCCCTACTTCCCTCTTCACCCGTGTTGGATTTCTCAATTATTCAACTTGCGCAGTCCCACCTTGGCTTTCCTGACGATTGGTCTGTTTATTTATTTGGCCTTGCAGCCTGGAGGCTCACGTAGCCATCACAGCCAGCTGATCCGGTCAGCCCGTCCTCCTAAGGTTTCCCAACGTCAAGAACGGTCAATATAAGTGTCCTCTTCCTAACCTACCAGAGGACCCAAAACAGAAAACGGGACAGTACGTCCCTTTCGCCAGCCGTTCATTTTCAAGCACGACTTATTTTTGGCCTTCTGTAACGCATACGATCGAAAAGCGATGTTCTTTGTAAGAGGACAGGTTGATGTCTGAGTTTGGGTTGATGTAAACTGGAGCTGCCTAGTTAGGACCAACAGGCCTTTCTGCAGGTTTCTTCAGCCGTATGTCATTACGTTCTCTAACCGCGTTCACAGCACTCTCGCAACAGTATGATGTAATATTACTGTACTGGGAAATAAGAGGTAAAGGCAGTCAGCGAATGGAGAGCACTGGAAGGACAACCTCCATCACAGTTTTACAACACCGAAACGACAAGAAAATCAAATGCAACATGTTTATTCAGGAAAAAGTACATACATACAAGATGAGTTACAAACATAATGTTGGAATTTATAGATAGAGCTAGTGGTACATACAATGCCTAAAGCCATTAATACGCACGCGGTTTCGGGGAAAATAGGTTTGAGTTAGGACGAACGGAGACGGACGCACAGCACACACAACCACTTAACGCCACCAAGAAAGGAATAAAAAAATACATTGGTAAAACATGCCTAGCACAGACAGACAAGGACTGCATGCATGCACCCATCCTGCACGAGGCGGAAGCAATTGAACTTTCTGGCAGGAAACGGTCAAGCAACCGCAATAAATCCTGAAAACACGACGTTCGTATAAGAAATAAATCCATCAAACCACTGGCTTAATAATTCACCCGAGCTCAACTTTGGGCCTGTTTCCGAGTGCGTTAATATTTAAAGAACGCTGCTACATAAATAACGGAAGACTCAAGTGATCTCGGCAACCTGTCTGTCTAGCTGGAACGATCTCAGAGTTGATGCTGGAGTTTTGGGATGTTTCCTGTGGTTACAGACACATCATGGGATTTGTCTACTTGAATAGTACAACATTATATATTATTAATATATATATATATTATATATATATATATATAATATATATATGCAATTGACGAGTCATAAACACGACATGATCATTTGTATGCGGAAAATCCACAAAGAAATTGGAAAGGAAGTGAACGTTTCGGCCGTTTTACAGCCGTTGTCAACACCGACTGCTGGTGTTGACACGGCTACTATACACTGCTGCTATATATATATGTATATATATATTGCACAAGGTGGAAATGCTCCATTGGATGAGGAGAGTACCTAAGCAACAGATGACAGCAAATCACTGTGAGGGGTGAGGTCTCAGAGTGGCGAGGGTCACCAGTGGAGTCCCGCAGGGATCAGTTCTTGAACCTATACTGTTCGTGATATATGTAAATGCTCTCCAAGTGGAAATAGCTCCTTCCACTCAATGTTGCGATGATGCAAAATTATGAGGACCAAGATTTATGAGGAAGACCAATTAAGAAAATTATGAGGAAGGCCAAGGAAAATAGCATGCGGCTACTGATGACCTTGATAAACTGGAGGAATGGTGCAACAAATGGCTACTAAAGTTCAACCCAAGTTAATGTAAGGTAATGAAACTAGGGGCGGAAATAGGAGGCCAGACACAGGATACCAAATGTGAGATGAAGTCCTTCATGAAACGGAGAGAGAGAG
Organism: Procambarus virginalis; assembly: GCA_020271785.1. Taxonomy (NCBI): domain Eukaryota; kingdom Metazoa; phylum Arthropoda; class Malacostraca; order Decapoda; family Cambaridae; genus Procambarus; species Procambarus virginalis. The sequence continues at coordinate 15,225 of WNGS01004764.1, forward strand.
AAAGATCTAGGAGTTGATATCTCGCCAAACCTGTCTCCTGAAGCCTACATAAAATTAACTACATCGGCGGCGTGTGCGAAGCTGGCTAACATCAGAACTGCCATAAGGAACCTGTTCGAAGAATCATTCAGAACCTTGTATACCCCGTCATGGTACGACCAGCTCCTTAAGTATGCGGGCCCCAGCATGGAGCCCGTGACCTTGTCAAGCACAAGGTACGAAGTCTAGCTTACGCTTGCGGTTACCTTGGGATTATTTCGGGGCTCAATGTTCTCGCGGCCCGTGTCTCTGACCAGAGCCTCCTGGTTACTGAACTGGTCAACCGAGTGTTGTTGCGACGCGGCAGCCTCGCATGAATCACACACACAGCCTGGCTGATCACGTATCCTTTGGAAGAGTTTTTATCAGAGTTCTCTTCTAATGTCTGAGTAAGGAGGATGATGCTGACAGCCATCTGGAAAGTGAATATGCTGACATCATCTGGAAAGTGAATATTCTGACAGCATCTGGAAGTGTGCTGACACATTCTGGAAAGATCTGGATCGGAAAGTGAATATGCTGACATCATCTGGAAACTGGGAAGTATCTTGCGGGAAAATATTGCTTGTTGTAGGCCGAAATAAGGAGTAAAGCAGGGAAAGGGAAAGGATGGATGGAGGGGGGGGGGGATGGAGAAGGAGGGATAAAGAAGGAAAGGAGGAGGGAGAGAGAGAAAGGGAGGAGGGAGCAAGAGAACGGGTTGAGGGTTGAGCTCCATTGTTAAATCGAACTTTATGATTCTTAACAAATTCTCATTTAGCATTAACTAAAGCGTCAACCAAAGGTCGGGCACGAAAATGCCGTCGTTGATACCAATTTTTCAAAGTGGTAATGTTGGCAAAATTTTAATAGTAAAGAGCACTTTTTTTTTCTACTATCCGAGTAAAAGTCCGAGTAATGCTAAATTGAAGCGCTACACCTTTAGCTGGGAAGGGAGGGGAAGGAGGTGGGTGCCTCGCTTGTGGCTACACCGTCAAGAAACAGACAGACAGGAGACTTGTGTACACTGCGCTTACACAATAACTTCATTCATAAAGTGTTGTATATTTATCTGTTGACTCGCCTTACTACAAACTTTCAGCCCTTTTACGTATTTATACTACAATAAAGAAGCAATAATAATAGCCCAACAGTGTTGTTTGTCAACTCTTATTCCCACGTTCATCACTCTTCTTGGCTCTCTTCTCCCCTCCCTTCCTTCTCCTTCACTCCATCCTCACTGAAGCACCACTTCCCTGTCTCCGCCTCTTAACACACTGCTATTCAGTTCTCTTCCCTCGCTTCCAGCACCAATTCTCTCTCTCTCCACAGATTCTCTTCTTCCCTATCTTCCGCCTCCTCACTCGTACCAAATGTTAGTCTTTTTAGCTCCACTTCTTGCTAGTTTCCTTCCCTCAGCAACCTCACTCTCTCTCTCTTCTCTCTAGCAATATCATCTCTTTCTGGCCCAGCAATTTCATCCTCTCCCTTCCCTAGCCCTATCTCCCTCCCCTAAACCTATTTCCCTCCCATAGCCTCATTTCTCTCTCCAAGCCTCATTTCCATCCCACAACTTCCTCTCGTCTTCCCAGCATCATCTCCCTAGCCTCATCTTCGTCCCCAGCTTCCTCTCCCTCTCCCGGCATCACCCCCAATCTTACACTACGAGTCCCCGTCTCTTGAAATAAATTCACCAACTCTCACCTCAACGTTTTCTCGTTCAAAATTGCGTGTGACAGCTTCCAGCCATTTCCAGGGCAAACTTGGCCGCCGTAATCCTCCCCTCCCTATCAATCACGGGGAAAAATACTGTGCAAATATTCAAGCTTTACGACATTTCTTTACCGTCACTTGAAGGCCTAAGATGAACACCATAACATCCCTCCTCTCATACCCTCAGGCTGGAGCACATTCCCCACAGAGACAAGTAGCCACAAGGACCCATACACAACACACACATAATTACACACATATTATATGTTGATTACCTGTTGTTGCTCCAGGGATCAACGGCCCGCGGCTCGGTCTCTGGCCTGGCCTTCTGGCTGGTGGTCTGGTCAACCAGGCTGATGGACGCAGCTGCTCATATGAATCACTGCGTGATTGGCCAGGTATCCTTTGAAGGTGCTTATTACATACACATTTTGTACTGTCAATGTACAAATGTATTTAATGTGATCGCCTCAGTTATGTCTACTTCTGTGACAACATTATTTATTGCTGGTCTGGTTATGTGTTGAAATTATGCCATCTTTCATGAAGCCTCGTTCTTCGTGCACTAATTTCCAGGTTCCTAAACTGAGAGATCATCAAAATAAGAGATTTATCATAGCCGAACACCTTCACATAAAGCACACTCGTCCAATTATAAACAGTGAGCTCGTATCCAGGTTCGTCCTTCACAATGATTAAGATATGCAGTAAATATATTATATATATATATTATATATATATTACTATATCTATATATATAGATATATATAATATATAATTATTTATATTTTTTATTTATATATTTAATACTATATATATATATATACATATATTATATATAATATATATATATATTATATATATATATATATATATAATATATATTATATAAATCAATATATATCTATATATGACAGTGTCAGACCATGGAGAAAGATTGAAACAGGAATTTCCTTAAGAACTTTCGTATTAATACATCTTCAGAAGGAATCAATATTATTACTAATATACGAAAGTACTTACAGGAAATTCCTGTGTTCAATTCTTTCTCCATGTCTGTCACTGTCATCATGATTATTATATATATATATATATATATATAATATATACTATATATATATATATATTAATATATATATATATATATATATTATATATATATATATATATATCTATATATATATATATATACTACAATCTATAATATATGTAATATCATATTATATATATATAATATATATTATATATCTATATATATATATTTATATATATACCTATATATATAATTATATCTATATATATATATATATATATAATATATATATATATACTGCATATCTTAATCATTGTGAAGGACGAACCTGGATACGAGCTCACTGTTATAATTGGACGAGTGTGCTTTATGTGAAGGGTGTCGGCTATGATAAATCTTCTATTTTGATGATCTCTCAGTTTAGGAACTGGAATTAGTGCACGAAGAACGATGCTTCATGAAAGATGGCATAATTTCAACACATAACCAGACCAGCAATAAATAATGTTGTCACAGATAGTAGACATAACTGAGGCGATCACATTAAATACATTTGTACATTGACAGTACAAAATGTGTATGTAATAAGCACCTTCAAAGGATACTGGCCAATCACGCAGTGATTCATATGAGCAGCTTCGTCCATCAGCTGGTTGACCAGACCACCAGCCAGAAGGCCAGGCCAGAGACCGAGCCGCGGGGCCGTGATCCCTGGAGCAACAACAGGTTATCACCATTAATATGTGTGTAAATATGTGTGTTGTTGTGTATGGGTCCTTGTGGCTACTTGTCTCTGTGGGGAATGTTGCTCCAGCCTGAGGGTATGGGAGGAGGGATGTTATGGTGTTCATCTTAGGCCTTCAAGTGACGGTAAAGAAATGTCGTAAAGCTTGAATATTTGCACAGTATTTTTCCCCGTGATTGATAGGGAGGGGAGGATTACGGCGGCCAAGTTTGCCCTGGAAATGGCTGGAAGCTGTCACACGCAATTTTGAACGAGAAAACGTTGAGGTGAGAGTTGGTGAATTTATTTCAAGAGACGGGGACTCATAGTGTAAGATGGGGGGGTTGAGGCCGGAGAGGGAGAGGAAGCGTGGGACGAAGATGAGGTTAGGGAGATGATGCTGGGAAGACGAGAGGAAGTTGTGGGATGGAAATGAGGCTTGGAGAGAGAAATGAGGCTATGGGAGGGAAATCTGGTTAGGGGAGGGAGATAGGGCTAGGGAAGGGAGAGGATGAAATTGCTGGGCCAGAAAGAGATGCTCTGTCTCACTGTCTGACCAGTTTACCCCCCAAGAGGCTTGGTCAGGAACCGGGCCGCAAGGACACTGATCCCGGGACCCCACCTCCAGGTAACCTCAGGTAGGCGAGTGTGCCTGCATGTGTAGATACATGCGTATGCATTCCTATGTAGCAACGAGTGTGCACATTTACATGCGTATTTACTTGTCTACACGATTGTCTGCTTGACGAGGCTATGTACGTGTGCACGTGTTTATGTGCCTGCATGCAACTAACTGCAGTGTTGTTTAAGAGGGTTTGCATGCAAGCATTGCAAGTGTCTCAATAAATGATAGTTCTTGAGAGAACTGGGAGGTGAGATGTGGAACGCGGCACCAGACACAGAAGTGATGGGCCCGAAAACGACTAGTGTGACGCTACGAGGGTCCAGAATACCTAATGCTCAGCCGGGAGGTGCTGGCGGAAAGTAAGGAGAGAGAGGGGAGGAAAGACACAATGAAGGAAGGAGAAGGAAGGCAATTAGGAAGGAAAGGACGAAGGAAAGCAGGAAGAAATAGTCAGGTGCGCACGCACGCACCATGCGTGCGTGCGTGCGCACATGTTTAAATGTAGATATGATAGAGCCCAGTAGACTCAGGAATCTGTACACCAGTTGATTGACAGTTGAGAGGCGGAACAGAGCCAAAGCTCCTCCCCTCCCAGAGCCAAAGCTCAACCCCCGCAAGCACAAATAGGTGAGTACACACACACATACCTGGATTGTACCTGAATGGGGTTCTGGGAGGTTTCCACTCCTCAGCCATACACAACGTAAAATATAAAACAAAAATGTAAAAAAATGCAGAGGTTTGCAACCAGACAGAGCTAAGAGGGTTAAACTACAAGGCTTGGCTAATGGAACTAAATCTCACACCCCTGTTGTGAGGGACGGGAGAAAGGAATGGTGCCCAACCCCTTGGATGGTCGGGAATTGAACGCCGACCTGCATGAAGCGGTCGCTCGCAGCGAGGACGTGGGCCCACACCTCCCTCAAAACTAAGGTTGGTTTGGCACGTATTTACCTAATTGTGCTTGCGTGGGTTGAGCTCTGGCTCTTTAGTCCCGCCTCTCAACTGTCAATCAACTTTTTCACACACACACACAAGGGGCCTGGTAGCCTGGTGGATAGGGCGCAGGACTCGTAATTCTGTGGCGTGGGTTCGATTCCCGCACCAGGCAGAAACAAATGGGCAAAGTTTCTTTCACCCTGAATGCCCCTGTTACCTATCAGTAAATAGGTACCTGGGAGTTAGTCAGCTGTCATGGGTTGCTTCCTGGTGTGTGTGTGTGTGTGTGTGTGTGTGTGTGTGTGTGGTGTCGAGGAAAAAAAATAAAAAATTAGTTAGAACAGTTGAGAGGCGGGCCGAAAGAGCAAAGCTCAACCCCCGCAAACACAACTAGGTGAATACACACACACAGAACCAGCACCTAACAGCTATCTAACTCCCAGGTACCTATTTACTGCTAGGTGAACAAATCATCAGGGTGAAAGAAACTCTGCCCATTTGTTTCCGCCACCGCCCGGGATCGATTCCCGGTCCCTAGGATTACGAATCCCGATCGCTGTCCACTCAGCTACCAGGGCCCACCTCGTATGTAGGTAGCAGTGAGGCAGGACCCAAGAGCCGTGACTCACTCCTGCAACCCCCCACCCCCCCAGAACTATCAACCTCTCAAATAGACATCCCTCGAGCACCGAGAACTCGTCTGCTCTCCTCACCCACTCGGAAACACCTCTCAAACTCACTCAACTACGGGTGCAGTCACGCAACTTGACAAAAACCAGCCTCAGTTTACAGCGCAGAATCACGTGACACTCCCCCTACCCCCCCCCCCCCGCCCAGCCACTTGGGATGGACGGTAGAGTGACGGTCTCACTTCATGCAGGTCGGCGTTCAATCCCCCAACCGTCCAAGTGGTTGGGCACCATTCCTTCCTCCTGTCCCATCCCAAATCCTTATCCTGACCCCTTCCCAGTGCTATATAGTCGTAATGGCTTAGCGCTCTCTGCTGATAGTTCACTTCCCCTTCCAGAAATGAAAGGAGGGTCAGGCTTAGGGAGTCACACGCGAGTGTCAACATAGATTGACAGTTGACACTGACAGATTGACAGATTAAGTCAACGTTGATTGACAGTTGAGAGGCGGGACCAAAGAGCCAGAGCTCAACCCCCGCAAGCACAAATAGGTGAGTATAGAGTGGGAGTCCTACTGACAAAAGCCAGGTTTAATATTCCATTCACCTGGGCTGTAGGAGTCTCGAACAGTGAACCCCACGCGTGTAAGGCCGAAGCTCTATGGACTGGACTATGAGTAGTATTAATAAGGAAAGTTATTATTTTACAGGTTTAATAATATATTATGCAACCCCCTCCTCTCCCAGTACTTCAAGTTAACGCCATTGTGCGCGCTTATCTCACTAGTACCTTACCTTGAGGTTACCTTGAGATTACCTTGAGGTTACCTTGAGATTACCTTGAGGTTACCTTGAGATTACCTTGAGGTTACCTTGAGATTACCTTGAGGTTACCTTGAGATTACCTTGAGGTTACCTTGAGATTACCTTGAGGTTACCTTGAGATTACCTTGAGGTTACCTTGAGATTACCTTGAGGTTACCTTGAGATTACCTTGAGGTTACCTTGAGATGGTTACCACGACCAGGCATCTCTGCAGTAGCAGCAACCATCACCACCATGCTAACCCTGTCTACCGATAAAATGGGAAGTAGAACTCCCAGATCCCCATCCAGGTACAACCCAGGTACTGTAAACGGTGGAACAGAGTGCGACGGAGCTAAACGAAGCCTGGCGCTCATTAACATGCCGACTGTCAGCAGTAAATAACATAGAACACCTCATCAGCGTTGTAGGGAATATATGGGCCTGCGGGCTGCTCCAAGCAACAGTCAATTGGACCAATTATCACAAGACAAGTCCTGGTTTGAAGAGTCCAACTCCCAGAACCCACTCCACATATACTTCAGGTATAGATAACATGCTGACGTCCTTGGGAATATATATGTGATAGCGTGCTTGCTGCCTCTCTCTCACTCACACACACACACACACACACACACACACACACACACACACACACACACACACACACACACACACACAAATGGGCAAAGTTTCTTTCACCCTGAATGCCCCTGTTACCTAGCAGTAAATAGGTACCTTGGAGTTAGTCAGCTGTCACGGGCTGCTTCCTGGTGTGTGTGTGGGTTTCCATGCTTTGTGGGAAATTCGAAGTTTTCTCGAATATGAACAGTATTTGACCATTCCTCAGAAAGCGACCCACAACGGTCGACTAACAACCAAGTTCCTAATTACTGCTAGGTGAACAGAGGCAACGGGTGCAAGGAGACGTGCCTAGCTATCTCGCCCTGCCCAGGATGTGTGTGTGTGTGTGTGTGTGTGTGTGTGTGTGTGTGTGTGTGTGTGTGTGTGTGTGTGTGTGTGTGTGTGTGTGTGTGTGTGTGTGTGGTGTGTGGTGTGAAAAAAAAGTAGTTAGTAGACAGTTGATTGATAGTTGAGAGGCGGGCCGAAAGAGCAAAACTCAACCCCCGCAAACACAACTAGGTGAATACACACACACACACGGTTGAGAGGCGGGACCAAAGAGCCAGAGCTCAACCCCCGCAAACACAACTAGGTGAGTACAACTAGGTGAGTACACACGATCAGCATCTCTAGGGAATCACAACTTTCCCAGCTGTTGTGGCCGTCCTTGAGAACTCCCTCGGACCTGTGTAGCATCACTAACCACTTTACTAAATAGTGACTAAGCTAATTTAACATGATAGGGCCAAAGTAAAAAATATAATTGCATCGCCTCGAGCGTCGGCTAAGAGCGACTTATTGCACTACCGTCAGATAGAGAAGCAATTAGCAAGACGCCCTGGAAATAACGCCAAGAGTGGGAACAACGCTTAGAAGAGAATACGTAACAGTAGCTTTAATCTATAAGGAATTTATTCAAACTTAACTACTGACTTCGATTGTCTGCGAATGCCAACACCAACAGTTAAACAGTTCACGCCATCGATCAGGACGAAAGACGACACAAATATATGAGACAGCTACTCAGACATACATCAGACCCAGTTGTTGTTGCTATAGATTCAGCTACTTGGAACAAGTTCCAAGTAGCACGGGCTATGGTGAGCCCGTAGCTTACCTGACAAAGGAGCTGGACAAGTAGCACGGGCTATGGTGAGCCCGTAGCTTACCTAACAAAGGAGCGGGACAAGTAGCACGGGCTATGGTGAGCCTGTACTGGACTTACCTGGCACAGGAGCGGTGCTGTCTTTCCAGACCCAGATAACACTCCATCTTCTTATACAGTCTTAATGGCTCAGTGCCTCCTCCTGATAGTTCCCTTCCCTTCCCGACCAAGTGAGAGAAATAGGAAGATGAAGCATTACCGTTGAGTGTCACTCAACACTTGCCTCTCCCCGCTCTAG
>WNGS01004765.1:0-11152 GCA_020271785.1 Procambarus virginalis
TTGTAATAGCTCTATCTATAAATCTATCCAATTTTGTAACATCTCTTGTATGTATGTACCTTACCTGAATAACATTATCTTTATCATCTTAACAAATTAAGAAGGTTAGGTTAGGTTGTGGTTTTCTATTCAGCATTTCAAGGCAAACTCAAATATTCACAATAATTAGTATGTTGATAGGTTAAGTAATAATTGTTATTAAGAAGCAATAAGAGCTTATCTTAACATACTAAGAAGGTTAGGTGAGGTCGGTGTTTTTTATGAAGCTTTTCAAGGTAAACTAAAATTATCACAATCAATTAGTATGTCGCATATGCACTTATTAAATAAGCCAATATTTACTATAAGCAAGTGCGAGAACGGGTTGCAAACAACTCCAGATCTTGTTGAAGTTCTTGGCGGAGTACTGCTGCTTGCAGAATGCTTATTGAAACTCCAAGACTGAACTCATTGGCGCCTCTTAAGGCAGTTTCTTAGGCTAACTATTCAGCTCTAGCATGCTTTCGGAGGCCAACATACGATGGAGATCACTGTAACGGACTCGGTTACCATCCATATAATTTGTTGTGTTCGTGTCGCTCTGGACACAATCATGTTGCAGTTACGCCTTAAAGAACTGTTTCCTATATTTGATTTACTGGTAACACTGGTTACAGGGACTGGTAAACATTTGTTTACCAGTCTCGTGGTGTAGTGGTAAGACACTCACCTGGCGTTCCGCGAGCGCTATGTCATGGTTCGTATCCTGGCCGGGGAGGATTTACTGGGCGCAATTCCTTAACTGTAGCCTCTGTTTAACGCAACAGTAAATGTGTACTTGGATGAAAAAACGATTCTTCGCGGCGGGGATCGTATTCCAGGGACCTGCCCGAAACGCTACGCGTACTAGTGGCTGTACAAGAATGTAACAACTCTTGTATATATCTTAAAAAAAAAAAAAAAAAAAAAAAAAAAAAAAAAAAAAAAAAAAAAAATATATATATTGATTTATTGTTTTATTTATATATTGATTTGATATTATATATATATTGGTGAGATAAATATTGATAATGTTGGGCTGTTCTATTGTTTTATATTGGAATATATTTGAAATGAGTTATTACTTGCTAGATTCTCCCCCCCCCCCTGCCTGGATTAACTTCTGCCCTTGCCCCAGATACGGTAACTGGTTACCCGCCCCCCCCCCCCCCCCCCACCTTTTTCACATGTCCGTTTTTTTCCCGCTAAAGTTCTGCTCAGTTTGATAGTTACCTTACTTCGCTACAGTCTAGTTTCCTGGAAGATCTTATTCTCTTTCTTTCCCCTTAGTTTGCTCTAGACACTCCTATCCTCTGTGCCAGTGTTCCTTTCCAGAGTTTTTATTAGGGTATCATCCTGGCTTTATCAGTTAATGACAGTTGCCCAGTTTGCTTCCGGAAAATGTCTCTCTCCCCCCCCCTCTTACAAACTAATTCCAGCAGTACTCTTAAGGGGTAGGTTCCTTGCCCATCACGTTCCTACTGCATGCCCGCTTCTGCCCACCCTTACTGCCTTAATACTTTCAGAACCGACTACGGAAGGCGCACAAGGTACACCATTGATGAACGATGAAAAGGGATGGAGCCCGAGGGCAGACTATATACTGCACCCATGAAGTCGACACCACCCTCACCGCCGTGGGGCGGGCCGCAAGTGACATCGACGGACACGGGGTCGACCCTGCTGGGGAGTCGGCCTCGGTGTAGGCGGCTTATTCCCAAGTCCCACACCCGCCCTGGGGCCAGCCTTACAGGATTGGTCCCTGTGAGGGCGGGCTCCAGCGATGACCAGTCTTACGACATCGTGCACAGCGCCCTACTTGGGCGTACAATCCCTGCTGTACGATCACTTTACAAGGACATTGCATGAGGGGTACACCTTGCCCTCTACGCTCTGGATCGTTGCGATGATGCTCCGTTGGCCTCACCAAATACGCTGTTTAACTTGCAGCATGTTAACTGCCTAGTAGAACGGCGGCTAGTTTAACTTAACTGTAAACAGTTAGTTTAACTGTTTAACTGCCTAGTAGAACGGGTTTGGTACCTTATTCAATCAGGAGTAACCCGGCTGTTTTTAATGCCCTCTCCTGTGATGCGGGCACGGTTGCTGTCACAGAAACGAGTGGCCATATTCCTAGTTAAAGGTTGGCGAGGAACACTCGCCTCGCAAGGTCTAGTTGGTGGGCTCTTGCCTCTCTATGCTCATGGCACGTCGCGATGGCGCTCCGTTGGCCTCGGCAAGGAAGCTGTTTCACTTGTAGCATCTGTCAAGTAGACCCGGTTTGGTAACTTTTCAGTCAGGGAAACCTGTCATGGGCACGGTTACAGCCACTGTGCGAGTATAGTCACATTCCTAGTTACAGCGGCCAGCCGCCGCTCACCCTTCGGGGTTGGGGGTTCCCCACCGCTGGCCCTCGCGGGATGGAGGGTGCTCCGCCGGAACCCCCAAAGTGATAAGCCTGCAGATAGCTAAGCAATATTGATTAATTGATGATTGATAAAGATTAAGCCACCCAAAACGTGGCACGGCATGAATAGCCCGTAAGTGTGGCCCTTTTGAGCCATTACTAGTATCAAGAGCTGATACTGGAGATCTGTGGAGGTGTGACTGCACCCTGCATGACGGGAGATGTCTCCGTAACGTGCTTTTTGATTGATAGATTGATTGATAAAGATTAAGCCACCCAAGAGGTGGCACGGCATGAATAGCCCGTAAGTGGTGGTCTTTTGGAGCCATTACCAGTATCAGTAGATGATACTGTAGATCTGTGAAGTGCGACTGCACCCTGCGTGACAGGAGACGTCTCCCGTGTAAGAAGTATTACTATGAATTGTAATTAGTGTAAATTCAAATAATGCAACTTTCAATTACTAACTCTAGATGTAACTAGTAATTGTAATTGATTTAATACTTTACCATTATAATGATTATTCATTATTAATTATCTTTAATACTTTATTGTTATGCATTAGTCACTAATGATTTATCATTCACCCTAATTAGCTATTTGATCCATTAAAAATAATTGCTTATCATTATACTATTGTTATTATTATTATTATATTAATTATTATATATAATAATTATTATTTATTAATTTATTATTTATTATTATTAATTTATTACTATTAATTTTATTTATTATTAATTTATTATTTATTAGTATTATTATTTTATTATTAATGTATTATTTACTATTATAAAATAAACAAGTCCCCCAATCTGAGTGCATTTTCTTCCAACTCCAGAAAAAGAACACTGCTTTCCCCCCCCCCCCCCCCAAAAAAAAGCGGTGGGTTTTCTGAGGGAAGAAAACGGTGTCTGGGGAGCTGAGTCTAACCGCCCAAGCTGCGCGCGCAATGAACCAAGGTTATATAAGCGACACCCGCAGACTGGGTGGGGCAGACGGGAGACATCTCCTGTCCACGAGGTTACCATAGCCCGTGCTTCTTGCCCAGCTCCTGTGCCAGGTAAGTTACGGGCTCACCATAGCCCGTGCCCGTGCTACTTGGAACTTAATTGTACCGAGTAGCTGAATCTATAACAACAACAACGACTGGGTTGGGCCCCTGTTCTCGACAAGCAAGCAGCTGCTCACTTACAAAACGCCCACCCTCCTCCCGGGATCCTCTGCATCTCCTGTTTTCTTTTCCAAGGGACGACGCACAGGCAGGCTCAGGGGGTACTTGTTCTAGCTTGCTAAGCATTTGCGGTATCTTTGGGGGTGCTCCGCCGGAACCCCCCAAAGTGATAAGCCTGAAGATAGCTAAGAAATATTACCATGAATTGTAATTAGTGTAAATTCAAATAATGTAATTAGTGTAAATTCAAATAATAATGATGGATCTATAAATCCATCAATGTTTGTATCTCACCTTGTATGTATGTACTTTACCTGAATAAACATTTGATTTGAAGAGTCATAGTTCTTAATACGGTTTTTTCCTCATTTCCGCGTTGAAAGGCATTATTCTTAATTACAGTGTATGCTGCACCAGTCTTGACATTGGCAGGGTTAGATGACCCATCAGTGTAGATTTGATCTAACTCATTTCTGGCTTCTTATCAATGTCCTTGAGATACTTGTGCCTCATTTCTTGTTGTATCATGTTGGACTTTTTCATTGTCATCTCATTGATGATAATCCTGCATGAGTCATCCTCCAAGGGAGGTAACCTCTCTACAGGCAGGAGCTCACGGGCTTGCTCAAGCAGTTGAAGTTCTTCGAGGTAGCATACTGATCTGTGATGCCATTTTTGCTTCTCCTGTTTCCTCCTGTAAGTAACACAGAACTCTGTTTTTCTTGGCAATATCATTGTAATGGGGATCTCTGGCTATCCTAATTGCAGGCTTAACATTCAGTCCTTAATTCTACTTTTAACACTGGGGAGGAACAACTCCTCTAGTAGACTAATGTTTTGGCAGTTCTTGGGACTCCAGAATGATTGAGATTGCTTCATTTTGTATATCGCTTTGGGAGAAAGTGCACAAAACTGGTGCGGTATAGTCTATGACGGAGCGCACATAGGCTGTGGACATAAATAATAATAAATATATAAATTTTTATTCAGGTAAGGTACATACAAGGTAAGACACAAAGTTGATGGATTTATAGATAGAGCTAGTACAGGTACATACAATGCCTAAAGCCCTATTACGCAATGCGTTTCGGGCAGAAACAACACTAAGACTAAAACTTAATACTAATTGAGATAAGGTATAAATTGGTTTGGAAAAAATAAGAAAAGAATAGGAAAAAGGGGGTGGGGGAAACATGGCTGACAAAAGCAAAATACAATTTGGGTTCTAACAAAACAGCATTGTTTAAAATAGAAGACATGGGGTTGACATTTTGGGGGTGAGGTAGGTTACATTGAGTTTAATTCGGTAGTACTTAGTTTTATATCTTTAAACTGGTTGGGAGAGGTACAGTCTTTAACATATTTGGGAAGGTCATTCCACATTCGAGGTCCCTTGATTTGTAACAGCATTTCTAGTTTGACTAATTCGTACTCGTGGAATATCAAATAGGTATTTGTTTCAGGTGTGGTGCTCATGGGATCTGTTACAGCCTTCAGGAAGCTTTTAGGTCAGGATTGTATTCAGTTCAGCGTTAGATATATAATAGTATATAATATATAATCTATATAATATATATATATATATATATATATATATATTATCTATATATATATATATAATATATATATATATTATATATACATCACACATGAGAGGATGTTCAGGGACATAATATCTAACATATTCAGATATTTAAGTAAGGGTACCGAGTGATGTCTGTGGCCAGAGTGAGATACTGTCCTAATAACAGCTTTGTGGTGAGTAATTAGAGGAAGTAAATGAATTTGGGTAGTAGAACCCCAAGCACAAAACCATTAGTTGAGGTAAGGATAGATGAGGGAGTAATAGAAGTCACCAGGGCAGGGCGGGGTACATAATAATATCTGATCTTAGAAAGAATGCTAACAGTTTTCGAAACTTTTTTTGATATATTTAGAATGTGTCTCTGGAAATTCAGCTTGCGGTCAATGATAACGCCAAGGAATTTGCCATCTACTTGTTACAAATTTGGGTATTGTTAATCTTGAGATTTATTTGATTTGAGGATTTATTGACAAAAAAAATAGTCAAAATATTGCCAAAAGTTGATCAGTCCCAGCCTAGTTGCTGGACTGATCAACCAGGCTGTTGGACCGGGCTGCTCGCAGCCTGACGTATGAGTCACAGCCTGGTTGATCAGGTATCCTTTGGAGGTGCTTATCCAGTTCTCTCTCTTAACACTGTGAGGGGTTTGCCAGTTATGCCCTTATGTGTAGTGGAGCGTGTTGAACAGTCTCGGCCCCTGATGTTGATAGAGTTCTCTCTCAGAGTACCAGTTGCACCTCTGCTTTTTCAACGGGGGTATTCTGCACATCCTGCCATGTCTTCTGGTCTCATGTGATGTTATTTCTGTGTGCAGGTTTGGGACCAGCCCCTCTAATATTTTCCACGTGTAAATTATTATGTATCTCTCCCGCCTGCGCTCAAGGAATACAGATTTAGGCTCTTTAGTCGGTCCCAATAGTTTAGATGTTTTACCGAGTGGATTCTAGCAGTAAAGGATCTCTGCACGCTCTCCAGGTCAGCAATTTCTCCAGCTTTGAAAGGGCTGTCATTGTGCAGCAGTACTCCACTCTAGAGAGCACAAGCGTTTTGAAAAGTGTCATCATCGGTATAGCATCTCTAGTGTGAAAAGTTCTTGTTATCCAACCTGTCATTTTTCTTGCAGTTGTGACGGCTACTTTATTGTGTTCTTTAAAGGTAAGGTCTTCCGACATGAGTACACCCAGATCCTTTACATTGCCTTTTCGTTCTATGTTATGATTTGCCTGAGTTTTGTACGTGGTTTCCGTTTTTATATTTTCATTTTTTCCATAGCGCATGAGCTGGAACTTATCTTCGTTAAACACCATATTATTTTCTGTAGCCCATAGAAAGACCTGATCTACATCTGACTGGAGGTTCGCCGTGTCCTCTATGTTGCCTACTCTCATGAAGATCCTAGTGTCATCTGCAAAGGATGATACAGTGCTATAGGTTGTGTTCTTGTCTATGTCCGATATGAGGATGAGAAAAAGTACTGGAGCAAGCACAGTACCCTGGGGGACTGAGCTCTTAACGGTTGATGGGTGGATTTTATTTTGTTGACTATTACACATTGGGTTCTGTTGGTCAGGAAATTGTAGATCCATCTGCCTATTTTTCCGGTAATTCCTTTTGAGCGCATTTTATGGGCAATAACACCATGGTCACATTTATCAAAAGCTTTTGCGAAATCTGTGTAAATTACATCAGCGTTTTGTTTGTCTTCCATAGCATCTAATGCCATATCATAGTGGTCCAGCAACTGCGACAGGCAAGAGCACCCTGTTCTGAAACCATGTTGTCCGGGGTTATGGAGATGCTGTGATTCCATGTATTTTGTAAGCTTACTTCTTAGCACTCTCTCAAAAATTTTATGATGTGCGATGTTAACCCTATCGGTCTGTAATTTTTTGCCTCTGCCTTATTTCCTCCTTTATGAAGTGGCGCTATCTCTGCTGTTTTTAGTATATCAGGAATAACGCCAGTATCTTGGCTTTGTCTCCACAGAATGTGAAGGGCCTGCGATAGTGGTTTTTTACAGTTCTTGATGAATATGGAGTTCCAAGAATCCGGGCCTGGTGCAGAGTGCATAGGCATACTGTTTATGGCTTCTTCAAAATCCAGTGGGGATAGGGTGACGTTTGATATATGATTTGATGTTGGTATCATATCCATGAAAAATTCATTTGGGTTATCAATCTTTAGTGCGTTTAATGGCTCGCTGAAAACAGTCGTACTGCTTCCTCAGTTACTCGCTCATTTCTTTGTTGTCATCGGTGAAAGTTCCATCTCCCTTTCGCAGGGGCCGGATACTAGATGTGGTTTTTGATCTTGATTTTGCATAGGAGAAAAAATATTTCGGATTTCTCTCTATTTCACTGATGGCCTTTTGCTCTCTTTGCCTCTCCTGGGTTTTGTATGATTCTTGTAGCTTGAGTTCAATTGTTTCTATTTCTCTACCTAACCTTCTTCGCCGTTCTTGAGATAGGGTGCGACTCTCAAGTTGTTCCACGATTCGTTTTCTTCGCCTATATAGGGAACGACGTTCTCGTTCCAATCTGCATCTCTTCCTCTTTTTTCTTACGGGGATGCGGTTTGAACATATTTCTAGTTGACCAGACCACACACTAGAAGGTGAAGAGACGACGACGTTTCGGTCCGTCCTGGACCATTCTCAAGTCGATTGTGATGAGGGAGTAGAGACGGACAATAAAATTTTATTGCCCGTCCTTAAGTCAGCTGTGGGAGAATCTTGAGAGAGACCATACTCTCACAAATGGTTAAAACATTGAAAACTAAGGGTCGTGCTGAATGGGAATGAATCTGACTCGGGAAATGTGTTAAGTGGGGTGCCACAGGAGTCCATTTTGGGGCCAACCATTTTTGTCATATATATCAATGACATAGATGTGAATATTACAAACTACACCATCAAATCTGTAGATGACACTAAGATTTATGATAAAGTGGAAAGTGAAGGTGATACTGAGACCTTACAAAGAGATCCTAGTGTCCCCGTGGTGTAATGGTAAGACAATCGCCTGACATTTCGCGAGCGCTTTTAAATTTTGCCCCGAGGGGCGAGTTTATTGGACAGCGCCACTTATCTTGTGAGTGGACACACCGCCATAGCAGCATGTACAACACTCCCCAATAGGAAGAAAACCCGCTGGGTTGTTCATCCTGTCACTTGTACCCAGACACAGCTGGGACTTGCTTAACTGTCTCAAGTGAACAGCTCCTCAAACAAGAAGATTAACATCTATCAACCCTTAAAAGCTTACGTTATCTTGCGGGTGCAAAATGGGGAAATCTTTTAAGAACAGTATCAATATTTGACAAATAGTGTTTCCTAACTCAAACAATGTGGGGTTTATTATTCTACACATATTTCTAATGTCTCTCAGGTGTTCACATTCACGTAGATAGTGGTCAAGGCGGTGTCCATCACTCTCACCACAGATTCTGCAACTTCGCTGATCAACTGTTGTTTCCATTCCATATCTCCAGGATATTGTATCCAAGACGGATTCTCGCTATTACTGATTTTCTCCTCGTCCTCCTCCTCTTCGGCCATAACGATTGGATTGCCAGCTGCAACCATGTTGTACCATCGTACAGATTCACTGGTTTGTGCTTCTATCCTCCTTTCCAGTTACCTTGTCACGGTGATGTTTCCTGACAATACCTCTAATTTGTAGGAGAGTCTTGGGTATGAAGTATTCAATATGGTCTCCTTCAGCGCCTTCAGCAGCCAGCACATCTGCTCGTTCATTCCCACATATTCCAACATGGGAGGGGATCCACAGAAACTTGATGACTCTTCCCTGATTGGTAAGTACTCTCACAGCTCTCTTAATTCAGCGACTATTGCAAGATTTTCTGCCCGATTTTTACTTAGGCTTTGCAGTGCTGCTTTTGAATCAGTGCAAATCACTGCACCATTAGTGTTCCGTTCAAGAAACCTTAACGCCATAACAATGGCAGTTAGCTCTGCTTGCGTTGAAGAGGCATAGTTCTCAATACGTGCTTTTTCTTCATTTCTGCGTTGGAAAGTATTATCCTTGATTACCGTGTATGCTGCACCAGCCCTGCCATTGACAGGATTAGATGACCCGTCAGTGTAGATTTGATCTAGTTCATCTCCGGCTTCTTTAAAAATTTCCTCGAGATACTTGTGCCTCATTTCTTGTGGTAACATGTTGGATTTTTTCGTTGCCATTTCATTGATGACGATCTTGCACGAGTCATCCTCCCAGGGAGGTAACCTCTCTACAGGCAGGAGCTCACGGGCTTGCTCAAGCAGGTGAAGCTCTTCGAGGTAGCAGACTGATCTGTGATGCCATTTTTTGCTTCTCCTGTTTCCCCTGAAAGTAGCACAGAGCTCAGTTTTTTCTTAGCAATATCATTGTAATGGGGATCTCTGGCTATCCTAATTGCAAGCTTAGCATTCAGCTCCTGAATTCTGCTTTTAACACTGGGAAGGGACAACTCCTCTCGTAGATTAGACGTTTTGGCAGTTCTTTGAACTCCAAGAATGATTGTCATGGCTTCATTTTGAATGCTTTCAAGCCTTTTTATATCGCTTTGGGAGTATAGGTGCACAGAACTGGTGCGGCATAGTCTATGACGGAGCGCACATAGGCTGTGTACATCATTTTAAGCACGGCAATAGAGGCTCCATGTCCATTCCAGGTCATAGCTTTCTGTGCCCTGAGTCGACATTTGCATGTTCCTATGAGTTGATTGAGCTCCTCTTTCTTTCCCTTGTTAGAGTCGCCAGTGACGCCAATTAAGGTACCGATAGTGGCCAACCCAGTCAAGTGTTACACCATTAATTTGCAGTTCTTCATTTGCTCTCCGCTTGCGATGGGAGTATGCCTTCGTCTTGTTTGTGGAGAGAGTGAAACCGAGCTCAATACATTTCCTTCCAAGGAGTTCAATGGACTGTTCAATTTTTCCCAAGGTGGGAGCTTGTATTAGGACATCATCTGCATATCCCACTTGTTGTGTTCCTTCCGGAAAATCAATATTTGCAATGGCGTTCATGAGTACATTGAATAGTGTAGGGCTTAAGACTCCGCCTTGGGGGTCCCGAGTTCCATATTCATTGTTCTGGAGACTGCTCCATTGAAGCAAACCTTGGCTTTCCTTCCTGTGAGGTAGACTGCTAGGCTTAGGCTCGGCTACAAGTACCTCTGGGAGTTTTGTAACATCTGCTGATGTAGATTTGACTAAATGTAAACTCTGTCAGCAGAACTATTCGCATACTTTGCGTCATTATATAATGGAATGTGAAAAATTGCGGAATTTAGAGATAACACCATCAATAGTGTCCAAGAAATGTGTAAGTACTTCATTCACAATGATGTGCTGCCCGAAATTTTAGCGAAGTATCCAAAATTTGCTTACTGTCGGTAATGCATGCACATGACTGTAAAGCTGCCGCCCAGTTGGGTGGGGTGCAGCAAGACTAGTAACTGTGTGACTCACTATTGATGTAAAATGCCTTGTATAGTGACTGTTGTGAGCCTCTTGTAATGTCACTTGTGACACCTCTTTGTGTCACTTGTGACACAAAGATTCTTGATGTGTGTATTTGTGTGGGTGATTAGATATGTATGTGTATGTATATGTGTATACGTATATATATATGTACATGTATGTATGAGGGTGTGTACATGTGTATACAACATTGCAACCCGTCCTCGCAAATTTAATAAGTCAAAATTGACATATTAGTTGCGTGCATAGGTGACATTTAAAATAATAGTTTCCCTTGAAAAGCTTCATAGAAAACACCGACCTTACCTAACCTTGTTAGTATGTTAAAATAAGCATCTTATAGCTTCGTAATTACAATTGTTACTTAACCTATTATAGGTATAGGTTAGGTAATAATTGTAATTACGAAGCAATAAGATGCTTATCTTAACATACTAACAAGGTTAGGTAAGGTCGGTGTTTTCTATGAAGTTTTTCAAGGGAA
>WNGS01004766.1:69455-82137 GCA_020271785.1 Procambarus virginalis
GAAAGACTGATGTCGCCTGGCGCCAACACGGGCGGACCCCCTATGCCTATGTGACGTCACTTTTCCCAAAGTTGGTTTTCATTGGCTCCCAGTGCCATGTCGCTGACGGTGACCAATCTGGCGCCACTGACGTCACATAGTTTTGGCGGGAGATCAGACTTGCCAGCGCCATATTGGCTCCCTAAAGGGCCTATCCCACAGGACAAAATACTACATTTACGCAAATTTCTCGGCTCTTCGAGAATACTGTTCTCTCCCACACATGTTCACTTGTTGCCTGCAATGTAGAGAACGCTCGAGAATAGTGGACATGACTCTTACAGCAGGCGTGGGAGAATTAGAAGGGGGGGAACACCGTCACAATATATATATATATATATATATATATATATATATATATATATATATATATATATATACATATATATATATGTGAGAAAGCTGCATGAACGCGCAAGCCATATATCACTAAGAACTCTTTGACCCGGCCAGGATTCGAACCCATGCTGTCCAGGGTCACCCCTAAACGTACACAGTACCGTGACCACCGCACCAATGATCGTCTTTGGTGCGGTCATTGGTGCGGTGGTCACGGTACTGTGTACGTTTAGGGGTGATCCTGGACGGCATGGGTTCGAATCCTGGCCGGGTCAAAGAGTTCTTAGTGATATATATATATATATATATATATATATATATATATATATATATATATATATATATATATATATATATATATATATATATATATATATATATATATATATATATATATATATATATATATATACGCACCTATCTCCACCGAGCACCGGTGTATTTGCGGCCAGGCACGGGCAGACCAATACGGCAGCCATGGTTTCATCTGTCGTAAGACACAGGGAAAGATTGCCAGACACGAGGCAGTCAATGACATCATCAAGAGAAGTTTGGCTACAGCTGGGTGTCCAGCACAAAGGGAACCCCAGTTGTGCAGACCTGACAACAGCCAAAAACGCCCAGATGGAGTCACCCTGCAGCCGTGGAGGGAAGGTAAGCAGGTCGTGTGGGACTACACGTGTGCATCTACATTGGCCGATACCTATCTACCTTACAGCACAGCAGAGGGAGGCGGGGCGGCCACCTTCAGGGAGACCCAGAAAACCAACAAATACAGGGACCTAGAACGTTGTTACAGGTTCGTGCCGATAGGCTCTGAGACTCTGAGCGCCTGGGGTAAATGTGCACTTAAGTTCCTGAAAGAGGTGGGCGAGGAACTCGTTGGGAAAACTAGAGACCCAAGAGCTGCCAATTTCATGTTCCAGCGCGTGAGTGATGCTGTTCAGAGGGGAAATGCGTGCTGTATCTTGGGTACGCACCCAACCTCCGAAGAGCTGGACGAGGTCTTCGAACACTGATTGTTATATTGTTATACAAGTGTGTGTTTTCTGTAAACTGTAGTATTTCAATAAAATAAAAAAAATATTAAAAATATATAATAAGGGTGGTAGGAGAGAAAAAGATTAAAGTATTCAGTGAGAATCCACAAGGTCTTCTCTGAACACTCTTTAATTTTGTTAAATATATATATATATACATATATATATATATATATATATATATATATATATATATATATATATATATATATATATATATATATATATATATATATATATGTTATTAAATATGACCGAAAAAGTAAGATTAATAATTCTAACACGAATTTTCTCAATTTTCCTTATGTTTGTTTTTACTGATGACGGTAAATGAAAAATCAAT
Source organism: Procambarus virginalis (assembly GCA_020271785.1). Lineage (NCBI taxonomy): Eukaryota > Metazoa > Arthropoda > Malacostraca > Decapoda > Cambaridae > Procambarus > Procambarus virginalis. Next base: position 71,217 of record WNGS01004766.1, read on the forward strand.
TCTCCAAAATTCATTCTTTATTTCTTAGTCTGACGCGACACTTGAGCGCGTTTCGTAAAACTTATTACATTTTCAAAGACTTTAGTTACACACACTGAACAGAGTTTAAACAGCTTTTCTTTTTATACCTGCATTTGGGTGAGGTGACATGTTACAATGGTTTGGGGTGAGGTGAGAACAAACACAGAACACGAAACAATGGGTATAAGCTAAAGGGAAGAATAGATCTGTAACTGCAGAAGGCCTATTGGCCCATATTTCTTGATGTTTCTATATTGGAGCGGAGTCTTGAAGTGGGTAGAATATAATTGTGCGTTAATTGGCTGTTGATTGCTGGTGTTGACTTCTTGATGTGTAGTGCCTCGCAGATGTCAAGCCGCCTGTTGTCGCTGTATCTATCAATGATTTCTGTGTTGTTTGTTAAAACAACACAGAACAACACTGTGTTGTTAACAAACAACACAGAAATCATTGATAGATACAGCGACAACAGGCGGCTTGACATCTGCGAGGCACTACACATCAAGAAGTCAACACCAGCAATCAACAGCCAATTAATGCACAACTATATTCTACCCACTTCAAGACTCCGCTCCAATATAGAAACATCAAGAAATATGGGCCAATAGGCCTTCTGCAGTTACAGATCTATTCTTCCCTTTAGCTTATACCCATTGTTTCGTGTTCTGTGTTTGTTCTCACCTCACCCCAAACCATTGTAACATGTCACCTCACCCAAATGCAGGTATAAAAAAGAAAAGCTGTTTAAACTCTGTTCAGTGTGTGTAACTAAAGTCTTTGAAAATGTAATAAGTTTTACGAAACGCGCTCAAGTGTCGCGTCAGACTAAGAAATAAGAATGAATTTTGGAGAATTGATTTTTCATTTACCGTCATCAGTAAAAACAAACATAAGGAAAATTGAGAAAATTCGTGTTAGAATTATTAATCTTACTTTTTCGGTCATATTTAATAACATATGTCTACAGGAAAGACTGCTACCAAAATATACTAATATATATATATGTATATATATATATATATATATATATATATATATATATATATATATATATATAATATATAATAACATTGGGAAAACTAGAGATCCACGAGCAGCCAGTTTCCTATTCCAGCGCCTCAGTGTCGCAGTACAGAGGGGAAATGCGCGCTGTATCCTGGGTACGCACCAACCTCTGAGGAGCTGGACGAGGTCTTCGAACGCTGATTGTTTAATTGTTATATATTTGTGTGTGTGTGTGTGTGTGTTCTCTGTAAACTGTAGCATTGCATATATATATATATATATATATATATATATATATATATATATATATATATATATATATATATATATATATATATATATATATATATATGTTATTAAATATGACCGAAAAAGTAAGATGCATAATTCTAACACGAATTTTCTCAATTTTCCTTATGTTTCTTTTTACTGGTGACTGTAAATGAAAAATCAATTCTCCAAAATTCAGTTTTATTTCTAGTCTGACGCGACACTTGAGCGCATTTCGTAAAACTTATTACATTTTCAAAGACTTTAGTTTACACACACACAATTATAACTGAACAGCATTGTCTCTTTTATACCTGCATTTGGGTAAGGTGATGTAATACAATAGTTTTGGATGAGGTGAAAACAAAATTTCAACAAAACACAGAACACGGAACAATGGGTATAAGTTAAAGGGAAGAATGGATCTGTAACTGCAGACGGCCTATTGGCTCATATTCCTTGATGCTTCTATATTGGAGCGGAGTCTTGAAGTGGGTAGAATATAGCTGTGCATTAATTGGCTGTTGATTGCTGGTGTTGACTTCTTGATGTGTAGTGCCTCGCAGATGTCAAGCCGCCTGCTGTTGCTGTATCTATCAATGATTTCTGTGTTGTTTGCTAAGATTTCTCTGGTGATGGTTTGGTTGTGGGAAGAGATTATATGTTCCTTAATGGAGCCCTGTTGCTTATGCATCGTTAAACACCTAGAAAGAGATGTTGTTGTCTTGCCTATATACTGAGTTTTTTGAGGCTTACAGTCCCCAAGAGGGCATTTGAAGGCATAGACGACGTTGGTCTCTTTTAGAGCGTTCTGCTCAGTGTCTGGAGAGTTTCTCATGAGTAGGCTGGCCGTTTTCTTGGTTTTATAGTAAATCGTCAGTTGTATCTTCTGATTTTTGTCTGTAGGGATAACATTTCTATTAACAATATCTTTCAGGACCCTTTCCACCGTTTTATGAGCTGTGGAAAAGAAGTTCCTGTAAAATAGTCTAATAGGGGGTATAGGTGTTGTGTTAGTTGTCTCCTCAGAGGTTGCAAGGCGTTTCACTTTCCTTCTTATGATGTCTTCAACGAAACCATTGGAGAAGCCGTTGTTGACTAGGACCTGCCTTACCCTACAGAGTTCTTCGTCGACCTGCTTCCAATTTGAGCTGTGGCTGAGAGCACGGTCGACATAAGCGTTAACAACACTCCTCTTGTACCTGTCTGGGCAGTCACTGTTGGTATTTAGGCACATTCCAATGTTTGTTTCCTCCTTGTAGACTGCAGTGTGGAAACCTCCGCTCCTTTCCGTGACTGTTACATCTAGAAAGGGCAGCTTCCCATCCTTCTCCATCTCGTAAGTGAAACGCAACAAAGAATTCTGTTCAAATGCCTCTTTCAGCTCCTGCAGATGTCTGACATCAGGTACCTGTGTAAAAATGTCGTCAACATACCTGCAATATATGGCCGGTTGCAAGTTCACGTCGACTAAGACTTTTTTCTCGATGGTACCCATGTAGAAGTTCGCAAACAGGACACCTAGGGGAGAACCCATGGCGACCCCATCTACTTGCTTATACATGTGCCCATACGGGCTCAAGAAAGGTGCCTCTTTAGTACAAGCTTGGAGTAGTTTCCTCAGAATATTTTCTTGTATGTCAAAAGGCGTACAGGCCGGATCACGATACACTCTGTCCGGTATCATACCGATTGTTTCATCCACAGGTACGTTGGTAAACAGTGATTCTACGTCCAACGAGGCTCTTATTCCTGTGGCCCGTGTTCCCCGCATTAAGTCAACAAATTCCTTTGGAGACTTCAGGCTGAAGGCACAAGGGACATAAGGAGTCAGCAAGCGTTGAGTCGTTTCGCCAGTCTGTATGTGGGTGTGGGTATCTGGCTGATGATTGGCCGAAGTGGGTTTCCAGGCTTATGTGTCTTGACATTTCCATACGCATATCCAGGTTTATATTCCCCAATAATCTTTGGCAGGTGGAGTCCGGATTTCTTGGCATTCACAGTTTCATAACTCATAATTCTTTCATAACTCATAATTCCTTCAAAGCTCACAATTCTTACTAAATAGGCTTTTGACACAGACGCAAGATTGAAGAATGCAGTTAAATGCCGAAAAAATGTATAGTTCTGATATTAGGCAACGATAGAGTTATCAGATATCCGCAAGTCATGAATATGATATGTCAGAATGAGATAACGGTCCGCGGGTCAAGGCTTGAATGTACTTAACACCAAACAATCAATATATATAAGTACGCGGAAAAGTCAAACATGACACTGGGATACATTTCTAGAAGAGTTACACAATAAATAAACTATCGGTATTCTTCACTTTGCTTCTGTTAAAATCATATTAGTTAAAATCGTGTATAAAAAAAATCACTTGAACGAGTACAGAAAAGGACGGCAAACATAATCACAGGAATTACAAACCTTTCACGTGAAGATAGAACTCAATTTCATGAACATGAACTCAATTTACATTTTTTAGAAAAGTGATAAGTTAGCAAGGACACGATTAAAAATCGAACTGCGTATAAGAGAGAGGAATTATTATTAAAGTGTTAAATATATCAGTACAAAACATAACACGAAACAATGGATATATATATATATTAGATAAAGTTACATTTAGAAAAGACCTGGGTAATACTAGTTTAGAGGGGTTTGGGAAAATAATAAACTTAGGAATCCTTTTTTTTTCCATCAGAATGCTAGACATTAATATGAATATATATATATATATATATATATATATATATATATATATATATATATATATATATATTCAGTTCCTATTGGATATCAATAAGAACTGCCTCCTATGGGCCAATGCTGGTCTTCTGCAGTGTTTTTATTATAATGTTTTATGAGTGTACATCAACAGAGCAGAACACTACTCGAGTGTAGCAACAGAGCACATAACAGAGAGAGTTGCAATAAGCAGATAACAGAGAGTGTACCAACAGAGCAGATAACAGAGTGTGGCAACAGAGCAGATATCAGAGAGTGTGGCAACAGAGCAGATAACAGAGAGTGTAGCAACAGAACAGATAACAGAGAGTGTAGCAACAGAACAGATAACAGAGAGTGTGGCAACAGAACAGATAACAGAGAGTGTGGCAACAGAGCAGATAACAGAGAGTGTAGCAACAGAACAGATAACAGAGAGTGTAGCAACAGAACAGATAACAGAGAGTGTGGCAACAGAACAGATAACAGAGAGTGTGGCAACAGAGCAGATAACAGAGAGTGTAACAACAGAACAGATAACAGAGAGTGTAGCAACAGAGCAGATAACAGAGAGAGTAGCAACAGAGCAGATAACAGAGTGTAGCAACAGAGCAGATAACAGAGAGTGTGGCAACAGAGCAGATAACAGAGAGTGTAACAACAGAACAGATAACAGAGAGTGTAGCAACAGAGCAGATAACAGAGAGTGTAGCAACAGAGCAGATAACAGAGAGTGTAGCAACTGAGCAGAAAACAGAGAGTGTAGCAACAGAGCAGATAACAGAGTGAAGCAACAGAGCAGATAACAGAGAGTGTAGCAACAGAGCAGATAACAGAGAGTGTAACAACAGAACAGATAACAGAGAGTGTAGCAACAGAGCAGATAACAGAGAGAGTAGCAACAGAGCAGATAACAGAGTGAAGCAACAGAGCATATAACAGAGAGAGAGTGGTAACAGAGCAGATAACAGAGAGTGTGGCAACAGAGCGGATAACAGGAAAGGTACTATCATCAAAGGATAGCACGGATGGCAGACTTCACCAAGTAACCCAAGGTAAACCTGAGAAGGTAGCCAAGTGTAATTAAGGGATATTCCATATCATGATTGCTCGGTAAGAGCAACATGAGGTGACAGTCATAGGAAGTAGTACGATAAGGAGAAATTACAGAGAAAGAATGTACCAAGAAAGCAACTATAGAAATGTGAGAAATAATTTCAAAATACACACTTTTTACAACTATCATTAATTGCTGGAGTACTTACGAAAGACGAAGACGACCAATATTGTTGAGCTACCGATCTCAAAATAAAATAAAGGGACACGAAATATTGACGAAAAAATTATATTAGAAGTGAAGTCGAGAGATCCAAGGCACAAACCTGAAGCTTCAGGTGAGCTTCAAGATTAATCAATCAATAGGAGCAAGTAAATCCAAGGTCAGACGAGATAGGATTACGAAATAGATTAATCCTGAAAGCATTCATTCATGGGGAATCCTTCATCGAATCCGCCAGCTAATTAGGAGGGTCTTGGCTTAGACAATCCAAGATGAAACCGACCTAAGAAAAGAAGTACAAATTTGAACAAACAAATCATATATAAAATCATGAATAACTGTAAATAAATCTAAAGAAAAAGAATTTGTCTAATTAGACCGGCTCTGGCTTGGAGGTTATCAACTTGTGATATGTGAACACAGATGACAACACAACTAATATTAAACACGAAAAGTGTAGGGAGAGATAAGCCAGCAGGAGAGAGAAGTGTAGGGAGAAGTAAGCCAGCAGGAGAGAAAAGTGTAGGGAGAGTCAAGTCAGCAGGAGAGAGAAGTGTAGGGAGATATAAGCCAGCAGGAGAGAGAAGTGTTGGGAGAGTTAAGCCAGCAGGAGAGGGAAGTGTTGGGAGAGTTAAGCCAGCAGGAGAGAGAAGTGTTGGGAGAGTTAAGCCAGCAGGAGAAAGAAGTGTTGGGAGAGTTAAGCCAGCAGTAGAGAGAAGTGTAGGAAGAGTTAAGCCAGCAGGAGAGAGAAGTGTTGGGAGAGTTAAGCCAGCAGGAGAGAGAAGTGTTGGGAGAGTTAAGCCAGCAGGAGAGAGAAGTGTGGGGAGAGTTAAGCCAGCAGGAGAGGGAAGTGTTGGGAGAGTTAAGCCAGCAGGAGAGAGAAGTGTGGGGAGAGTTAAGCCAGCAGGAGAGAGAAGTGTTGGGAGAGTCAAGCCAGCAGGAGAGAGAAGTGTAGGGAGAGTTAAGCCAGCAGGAGAGATAAGTGTAGGGAGAGTTAAGCCAGCAGATCTTGGTGACACGATAGATAACCCAGCAAAAGACATAAGTTTAGGAAGAGTTAAGCGAGAAGGAGATATTGATGTAGTGAAAAATAAGCCAGCAAGAGATATTGATGTAGTGAAAAATAAGCCAGCAAGAGATATTGATGTAGTGAAAAATAAGCCAGCAAGACATATCTGTGTGGAGGAGAAATACACCTCCATGAGATAGTGTGTGTGGAGAATTCGGCCATCAGGAGAGACCAGCAGTTCACGAACAACGGTCAAGTGGACGGAGACGACCAGTGGTGCTCTTGGGAGTGTTACTGGTGCACTCTAAGCACAAGTAACTCTTTCCAATCAAGGAATAACAACTCTTTCCAATCATGGAAAGTGTTATGAGGGATTTAGTGGAGTTGTGTAATGCTCTGAGGACCCAGGTGGACCCTCTGCCTGAGGAACTTAAACAGTTGGGGAGATGTGTTTGTTCCCAACAGAAAGGAAGGAAAGAGATCAGCTTTAGGAGGTCCTCATCTTGGAGGGTTACGAAGGAAATGGGACTAAAGGAGAATAACAAGACCATCCACAGCTTTCGTGAAGACCTCGAGTCCTTTCGCCGCTTTGGAAGCAGAGTGGTGTACCCTGGCTGTGGAAGCCTGAGTACAACGAAAAGTAAACCAGAGAAGTAAACCGACGAAAGAAGTGTAAATGAAAGTAGTAATCGAGGGAATTTTGATTGTAGTATTAAAATAGCACAACGTCACTACGGCAAAAAAAAATTGTTTTTGTTTTTTTAGAAATTAATTTTCGTTACCATACTAGTGGGTCAGCAGAGGCTTAGGGCCCGCGCACGAGTATCCCTGCACAAAAAAAATAAAAGTTACCATACTGTAAAATGGTCACCGATTAAATTGAGTGAATTCAAAGAATGATGACAAAGTAAATTCCAGAAATTAGAAGCCTTCCATATGAGGAGAGATTGAGAAAGTTTAATTTACATTCTCTTCAGAGGAGAAGAGTTCAGTGTGAATGAAGTGTATTAGTGAATGTGAGGGTGATTATATAAACCAGTATAGAAAGGAACTAAGGATATAAATGAAAAATAGATTTCCAATATATACTCAGATAGAAATTCAATATAAACATAACCAATCCAGATATGTAGATGTATATATATTGTGACTGGAAAATGTAGGAGTGTAGATGTTCGGCAGTCTTCCTAATGGCTGGTGTCAATGCCTGTCACATTTACAAAAAAAAAAGACACTGCTTGGCTGTTGTCTGTGGTAAAAGTAAGGGAAGACACGCAAAACACATAGTATGAACAATGAAACTTTAATTAACTGGAAAACAAATAAAAAACAAAGACAATCCCTTGGCTATGTACAGTGCAAACAAACAAGTCAAAAAATATAACATAAAATCTAAGATCAGGAATGACGTTACTCTAAGAATAATATAAAGAAAAAATGACAATAATGGTAAAATGTAATAATGGTGCTGAGAATATGAGCGCTGGCTTAGAACCTCCACCGATAACAAGAGGTGTATCAGTTAGTTGTTCACAGCTTGAGAGCACAAGGATATTCTGAAGTCAATGGCTGGTTCAAGCCCAGACATTGACTCAGGTAGAGTGCGCTGAGGTGCAGAGGTGCAGGTGTGCATGCGGCTGGTCACCAATCAGAAGCAGGCAGGCTGGGAATGGTTGTTTGCTGGTTGACGACGGGTGGCGAGCCGGCGTGAAGGGAGTGTGGAGTAGGGGGTACGTTTTGCCTCCTGGTCAAAACGTTTTGTGCTACTGGTAGACGTATCTTAAAGGTAGCATCTTAATCTTGTATATATGTAAGTAACTTTATGTAGGGAAGAGCAGGCTCAATCTCTCTTGAAAGAGATTTTCGTCACAATATATATATATATATATATATATATATATATATATATATATATATATATATATATATATATATATATATATATATATATATATATATATATATATATATATTGGTAGCAGTCTTTCTTGTAAAAATACGAAATATCTTGTTGAATATGACCGAAAGTAAAATATTAATGATTCTAACACGAATCTTCTCAATATTTCTTACGTTTTTCTTCACTGTCGGGAGTAATTGAAAAATTAACTCTTCAAAGTTCATTTTCTCATTTAAATTTATGGTGTGACACCTAAAAGTGTTTTGCAAGGATTTCTCACATTTCAAAGATAGGTTTACACATACCATTTCATGCTTATATTCGTTTTGGGTGAGGTGACACGAACTATAGAAGACCTATTTTTCTATGTTGGTTCGGGGTCTTGACGTGGGTAGAATATAGTTATTTGTTAATTGGCTGGTGATTGCTGGTGTTGACTTTTTGATGTGTAGGGCCTCGCTGATGTCGAGTCTCCTGCTATCGCTGTATCTATCGATGATTTCTGTGTTGCTTGTTAAGATTTCTCTGGTAATGGTCTGGTTGTGAGAGGAGATTATATGTTCCTTGATGGAGCCCTGTTGCTTATGCATTGTTAATCACCGAGAAAGAGACTTTGTTGTCTTGCCTGTGTACTGAGATCTTTGGGCTGACAGTCCCCAAGTGAGCATGTGAAGGCATAGACAACGTAGGTTTCCTTCAAGGCGTTCTGCTGGGTGTCTGGACACCAACAAGCAACAGCAGGAGTGACAAGCCACCAGCAGGAGCGACAAGCCAGCAGCAGGAGCAACAAGCCACCACCATGAGCGACAAGCCAGCAGCAGGAGCGAAAAGCCGGCAGCAGGAGCGACAAGCCACCACGAAGAGCGACAAGCCAGCAGCAGGAGCGAAAAGCCGGCAGCAGGAGCGAAAAGCCATCAGCAGGAGCGACAAGCCACCACAAGAGCGACAAGCCAGCAGGAGGAGCGACAAGCCAGCAGCAGGAGCGACAAGCCAGCAGCAGGAGCGACAAGCCACCAGCAAGAGCGACAAGCCAGCAGCAGGAGCGACAAGCCAGCAGCAGGAGCGACAAGCCAGCAGCAGGAGCGACAAACCAGCAGCAGGAGCGAAAAGCCAGCAGCAGAAGCGACAAGCCAGCAGCAGGAGCGACAAGCCAGCAGGAGGAGCGACAAGCCAGCAGAAGGAGCGAAAAGCCACCAGCAGGAGTGAAAAGCCACCAGCAGGAGCGACCAGCCAGAAGAAGCGACAAGCCAGCAGTAGGAGCGACAATCCAGCAGTAGAAGCGACAAGCCAGCAGTAGGAGCGACAATCCAGCAGTAGGAGCGACAAGCCAGCAGTAGGAGCGACAAGCCAGCAGTAGGAGCGACAAGCCAGCAGTAGGAGCGACAAGCCAGCAGCAGGAGCGAAAGCCACCAGCAGGAGCGACAAGCCAGCAGCAGGATCGACAAGCCAGCAGCAGGATCGACAAGCCGCAGCAAGACCGACAAGTCAGCAGCAGGATCGACAAGCCAGCAGCAGGAGCGACAAGCCAGCAGCAGGGGCGACAAGCCAGCAGCAGAGGCGACAAGCCAGCAACAGGAGTGACAAGCCAGCAGCGGGAGCGACAAGTAAGCAGCAAGAGCGACAAGCCAGCACCAGGAGCGACAAGCCAGCGGTAGGAGCGACAAGCTACCAGCAGGGGCGACAAGCCAGCAGCAGGAGCGACAAGCCAGCAGCAGAAGCGACAAGCCACCAGCAGGAGCGACAAGCCACCAGCAGGACAGACAAGCTAGCAACAGGAGCGACCAGCCAGCAGCAGAAGCGACAATTAAGCCAGCAACAGGAGCGACAAGCCAGCAGCAGGAGCGATAAGCTAGCAGCAGAAGCGACAAGCCAGCAGCAGAAGCGACAAGGCAACAGCAGGAGCGACAAGCCAGCAGCAGGAGCGACAAGCCAGCAGCATGAGCGAAAGCCAACAGCAGAAGCGACAAGCCAGCAGCAGGAGTGACAAGCCAGCAGCAGGAACGACAAGCAGCAGCAGGAGAAACAAGCCAGCAGCAGAAGCGACAAGCAGCCAGCAGCAGAAGCGACAAGCCAGCAGCAGCAGCGACAAGCCACCAGCAGAAGCGACAAGTCAGCAGCAGGAGCGACAAGCCAGCAGTAGGAGCGACAAGCCAGCAGCAGGAGCGACAAGCCAGCAGCAGGTGCGACAAGCCACCAGCAGAAGCGACAACCCAGCAGCAGAAGCGACAAGCCAGCAGCAGGAGCGACAAGCCAGCAGCACGAGCGACAAGCCAGCAGCAGGAGTGACAAGCCACCACCAGGAGCGACAAGCCAGCAGTAGGGCGACAAGCCAGTAGCAGGATTGACAAGCCAGTAGCAGGGGCGACGAGCCAGCAGTAGGGGCGACAAGCCAGCAGCAGGAGCGAAAAGCCAGAGCAGGAGCGACAAGCCACAAGCAGGTGCGATAAGTCAGCAGTAGGGGCGACAAGCCAGCAGCAGGAGCGACAAGCCAGCAGCAAGAGCGACAAGCCAGCAGTAGGGGCGACAAGCCAGCAGCAGGAGTGACAAGCCAGCAGCAGGGGCGACAAGCCAGCAGCAAGAGCGATAAGCCATCAGCAGGAGCGACAAGCCAGCAGCAGGAGCGACAAGCCAGCAGTAGGAGCGACAAGCCACCAGCCGGAGCGACAAGCCCCAACAAGAGCGACAAGCCAGCAGAGGAGCGACA
>WNGS01004767.1:0-11145 GCA_020271785.1 Procambarus virginalis
AGTATTAAATTCTATACATCGTTATCATGAATAATGGTAGAATCAATCATAGATTCGTAACATCCCTCCCGGTCCTCAGAAAAAATGAATTAACTGAAGGATGATTTCATTTTTTGACTGCATGAAATTTAACATGAAAATATACATGAAGGTACTTCAACAAAAGATCAAAGTATAAAACAATAATATTCAAACCAAAAAACCAACAAAAAAATAAATGCATCTTTCTTGAGTATAACACTTCATATTATGGCACTGCAATAGAAATCCTCTGGATAAGGCATCAGCAATAACATTTTGCCTCCCAGGAATATGACGAATTACAATATTGAATTCTTGCAGAATCAATGACCATCTAAGTATTCTCCGGTTTGTAACTCTGCCAAGATCAAACAAAGTGCTTCTTCTCAACCATAGAATGATTAGTTTGTGCCCTGTCAAATTTACGAGAGAAATAATACACAGGGTGTTCTAAATCATCTGGTCGTACCTGGAACAAAACAGCACCTGCTCCTAGATCCGAAGTGTCTATGTGCAAAATAAAGGGTTTATCAAACTGTAGACTGGCTAGTACAGGTGACGTTGAGAGATTCCTTTCAATTTCTGAAAGGAGTTCTGACACTCCTGCGTCCACTTGAATTTTACCTGCTTCCTTAGAAGATTGTTAATAGGTGCAGCAACAATGGAAAATTGTTACAATATCTCGTATAATACGCACACATCCCAATAAATTTCTGCACAGATTTCATACTGGTTAGTACTGGGTTCCACGATTGCCTGGATCTTGTCTTGCAACGGGACTATCCTACCTTGTCCGACCTCATGTCCTAAGTACACTATTGTTCCTTTAGCCCAACTACATTTCTTCATATTAACAGTCAAATTAGCATGTTGTAACATAGCAAACAATTGCTTTAAACTGGACATATGATCTACCCAACTCCTACTGAAAATCACAATGTCATCTAAATATGCCCTACAATGTGGCACATCTTCAACAAAGAATTCATTAACTTTTGAAAAGTTCCTGCTGCATTCCTTAATGCAAACGCATCACATTAAACTCGAATGCTCCATCAGGGTGATAAAAGCTGTCACTTCCCTTGCAAAATCTGTAAGTGGTATCTGGTGATACCCCATTAGATATATCCAATTTAGACACAAAGTTAGAATGACTAATTTGGTCGATGCAGTCCTCTAGTAAAGGTAATGGATATACATCAACTACAGTTACCTGGTTTAACTTTCTATAATCCACTACTAAACGCCATTTACCCTCTGATTTTGGTACCACTAAACGCGGTGAACTCCAGGAGCTTTGACTGGGTCTAATGAACCCATGTCGAAGAAGATAATCAACCTCCTCTTGGATGATACGTCGTTTCTCGGGTGTCACTCGATAAGGTGTAGCCGAATTGGAGTTACATCTGTCAGTTTAATGTCATGAGTAATGAGAGACGTCTGAGTGGGGACCTCCCCAAACAAGTTGGAGGACATCTTCAAAAGGTCCTGGAACTCTACTCTCTGCTGATCCTTCAAATGACACACACTTCTTCCCCGGAACTGGAATTAGATAAAAGAGGATTACCATCTTCCCCTACAACACTTGACTCCTCAGGATTTACCTCCTCAGTAGCACAACAAGTCACAATACTGGGCCCACAATAAGCCTTCAACTGGTTCACATGTACAATCATGATTTGACGTTTCTGTTGGGGATTGCAAACTTTGTAGGTGACTTCCCCAAGACGTTTTGCAACTTGATAAGGTCCTGCAAATTTATGTGACATAGAAGTTCCCATACGAGGCTTCAAGACCATTACCAAATCTCCTGGTTCAAAAACTCTGAGTTTGGCCTTGAACCTCGCGTCATGCTTGTCCTTCATTATCTGTTGTTGCTCGCCAAGATGTCGTAAGGCCAACTCCTTTGTTCTTGACAGCTTGCTCTTCACATCCTTCAGGTAACGTTCACTCTGCCTAGCTGTTATATCTCCCAACATTTTCTCTTGCAACATTTTTAAAGGTCCTCTCACCTGATGTCCAAACACAAGATCAAATGGAGAGCAGCCTAGGGCACTGTGCAATCCATCCCTGGCAGCAAATAGAACAAATGGTAAATTGTCATCCCGATGTCTGGGCGAATCTTCCCTAGTTGCTTTTAACATCTTTTTGAGGGTTTGGTGGACCCGCTCGATTCCACGTTGACTCTGAGGATGGTAAGGACTGGAAAAATTATACTGTATACTGTTATGATCTCAGCCTGCAGGAGAAACGAGTCTTCCCCTTGAGAGTTATTCAGCAAGCCTGACCTAACTGGAAGGTGCAGGAATTATAGAGGCGATAACACAGATGTAAGATGGTGTGTTGGATTTAAATAAAAATTTGTGAATATGGGCAATGAACTAGAAAACAGATAAATGACTGGTTAGAAGATGTGGACAAGTTGCTGGAGGTGTGAGGCTCGCTTTGGGAGGGCCTTGAACTCACTTGAGGCCAGACTTCGCAGGGGGAAAGCCGCGCTTCGTCGAGCTCCCGCCAGAAGGGACCCCTAGCGATATTATCTCCAAGAGAAGAGAAGGTGCAGACGTTCCAGCTGTTGAATCGAGCTGAAGACGTTGCGGTCTCAAGTCCTGGACGGCGAGGAGAGAGTATTAAGCCGCCCAGTGACAGTTTTGTGGGCTGTGACAAGCGCCCTGGTCAGACGTTGTCAGAGGGAGAAGCGCCCTCGACCAGATAATCTGTGGTAAGCCCGATTTAAGCCAGTTCATAATGTTTGCTTGTAGTTGGTCGTGTGCCCAGCGACAGTAGCAATGTTGATTTACAAGTTAAACATGTTTTGGTAAGGCAGAGAGCCTAAAATAAGAGAGTGAAGTGGGAGGAGCGCGGAGCGACATCCGTCTTCTCTGAGCGCTGGCGGGCAACTGAAGGAGCCCGCTACTGAGGGAGGAGGCCCCTCCCAGCGTGAGTGAGGCTCGCCAAGCGAGGTGGCGCATGGACCCACCCACGGGGGAGTCCACTCTCGCTAAATGTTGAGGACAGATAGGGAGTGGAGGCAAAGATATTGTGTGATTAATTTTGTTTATGAGTTAAAGGGGAAACATTTTATTGGAGTGCAAATGGGTTGCAGGTTTGTCTTTGGGGAAGAAGTTGCTGAGGACTTCGAAGCCAGCACAGAGGGAGTGGTTGATGAGACTCCAAGGCAGGGAAGGAGAGGACCTCGAGCTGTGAGGAAAAGCAGTGAGGAGGGGTGTCACGTGCTTCTGCAGAGGTGGGGAAGTGCCACAGTTATTCGAGGAAACTTTATGGTGCAGCAGCCAGGAGAGCTGTGGATGATCCTAATAGGTGTAGGGAAGCACTATAGTTGTTCAAGGAATCTTCATGGTAGCAGCCTGGAGGAGCTGCAGAGGATCCTGGTGTTTAAGCCCTGAGGAACCTGAAGTTGTCAGGGTAGTGAAATAGTTCTAAATGATCACTTGTATGGAGGTGAGAGTATTTGTCATTAGCGTGAACGACGCAGTGAGAGGTGAGTGATCGTTTGCCATTTATGTGCCAAGAAGTGTATATTGAAGTTTAGAGCTACAGACGTAGGCAGGAGTACCTACAGATATATATGTATTCTAAGACTGATAGAATGGTCGATTGATTCGTTGTGTGGCACGGATCATTTATACTGATATATATATATATGTATGTTATTGCATTCAGATGCTGATTTGCCTTATATGTGTTTATAGGTATATATATATGTATACATTCTCTTGATGGTAGTGTAACATTATATTGTAAGACATAATCTACTTGAGGAGGTTGATAATATTAGGTAATAAAAAGAGATAGGATACCACTTAGCAAGCTGAGGATGGAGTTCTGATGGTGTTGGAGTGCAACCTGATTATAATAGTACAGAGTATAGGATTCATCATTATTATTATATGTATGCGTGTATTATATATGTACTTCGTCCAGTAAATGTATCCAAATTTGCTGGTGTTTGCACTTGTCCCAGTGAGGCTTCCCAGGAAATAGTAAAGAAGGAGAGAGAGAGCAAGAAACAGGAACCACTGCTGTGGACAGGGTAAGACAGAAGTCTAGTAAGACAAAGGGGATTGAGGAGGTCATATTCCATAAGGAGCGAGTGGGGAGTCACAGCGGCTCAAGTGGGTGTGTGCACGTGACAACAAGGCTGCGTGTTGGAGCCGCATCCCCTAAACGTGTGACGTTGAGCCCCTCTCCAAGAGCCAGAAGTGCCTAGTGTGATCTCCAAGTGAAATATGAGCATTTGTCGAGTTGTGGGTTGGGTGGTTCGTCAGCGGTAACACCACCCAGACCACCACCGCAACAATACCAAATGAATTACAAAAGATTTTAAAAGTTGTGGAACAAAAATTGCTCCCATTATCAGTTTGAATTATACGGGGCATACCAAATAGTGAAAAAAATCGTTCCAACTGCTTTATAAGTGTAGCCCTAATGTTACGTAAGGCATATGCTTCAGGGAACCTGGTGGTCATACATAGAATAGTAAACATATACATATTTCCGGATTTGGTACCGGGTAAAGGTCCGACACAATCCAGCACCACCTGTGTAAAAGGCTCCTCTGGCACTACAATAGGGTATAATGGTGCTCGTGGCAGTCTGGTTAGGTTTACCAACAATTTGACACACAACACAATTGTGACAATATCTGACCACATCATTTTTGAGTTTTGGCCAATAGAAAAAAATACTTATTTTATGATACATATTGGAAATCCCTTGGTGACCTCCCATCAGGTCATCATGGGCAGCTTGCAATACCTGCTCCCTGTACTCCTTGGGTACAACGAGCTGGGTCCTATACTCACAATCATCTGCTGAGGACGTTCCTGGTGGTTTCTATCGTCTCATCAGACATCGATCATTGAAATAACAACCCGTGCTTTCATCCAAAGTATCAATGGAGTCAGATGCTTCTGTATAACATTCAGCTAGACAGGGATCAGTGCTCTGCAAATCACTTAAGGTCTGGATCTCAACAGCTGGAGCGAGCGGGCAAGGAACTGGTACCTGGGCAACCTCTTCCAGACCATCTGGGTCAGAATAAATTAGGGCTTTGGCACCGGCCTCACTCTCGACATCCGAGTGAGCTAGGAATATATCCTCAAGGTCCACCTCCACCTCCCTGTCTGAAGGGGTCCTGGCCTCGAGAACATCCACCTTGGTAGTAACAGGACTTACCACACTCTGCTTACCCATGGATCTGGTCACAACACAGGCTGGATAAATGGCACCATCATCCGCATTTGCTTGAGCCAGTACTGCACTAGGGTTAGTAAACATGACAGGACAATCTGTCCCACTAACTTGACACTTGTCAAGATCATTACCTACAATAACATCAACCCCAGGGATGGGCAACTGCTCACTTACTGCTGCAGTGCATCAACCCGCTGTAATAGGTGATTTCAGGTTAACTTTAACTAATGGTACACGCTGAACATGACCTCTAAGTCCTTGTAACTACCTCTCCAGTGTCTTCTGTGCTAACATTAGTAAGAACACGGTGAGAAATTAGAGACTGGGAAGCACCAGTGTCCCTTAACAACCGATTATAGTGAGTGGGAGGAGAGGGGTGGGTGGGGGGAGTGTGCCTTAGGTGGGTACTTAGTGGGGAGCTGACAGGGGTTGGGGCAGGTAGGTTGTCTGTTGGGTAGAATGTGGGGGTGGTGCCGCACTCCGTGTGGCTAGTGCACTGTTTGAGGAGGGTTCCCCATTCCCCTCTGAGATTGTAGGGATCGGGGTTGTGGCTCCCCGATTCCTTTCTCTCTCCCTGCGCTCCTTCCTCGCGTCTGCTGCCTGCTTTCTCTCTTCCCTTGTCATATGTTGGAAATTTCCAACACTTATCATCCATTATTATATTATGATAAATTACCATTACCTTACTAATTGCAGTAGCTCTTAACACCACTAACCGTAGTGTTAATATAATTTAATCTGAGCATATTGCTGATAATATTACTCCTGATAATGTAAATCGAGAGTTATTAGTTGAAATTATTTAGTAACAGTTTTTATTCTGTTACGATCGAATGCTCTGGAGAAGTATAAATAACATCTCCATTTCTCGCTAGAGATCATTTATCGAGAATATTATAATTATTAAATCCCTATAATTCCAACCCAGTTCATATTATCGCATTTCATCCATAATTGCGCGGAAAAGAATAATTCGTGTTTAATAATTTCCGTGGTGAATGCGAGAGCGGGGAGAGGGAAGGCGGCGACGCCATTAATCAACAAGGCTTGGTCACGAGGCAGCGTGGGTGAAGCACATGGCAGTTGCTGGGAATTCTTATCGACAAGAATTACGTTGATACCCAGTTAATAAGTGAAATTTACTTGCCTATGTGTTCTCTAGTGCCTCAGCAGTTAATAACGCGTCTACAATTAATACCAGGACCGTAATTAAGTGTGCACAGCAGTGAACATTGAGTCCGGCAGACGCTAATTTCGGCAGACCTCAGTACTCGGTTACGCTCACAGGTTTTCTCTAGTTTGATGCATCAAAGTAGATAGTACCTTTGTGAGTAGTTTGTCGTCAGGAAGAATGAACATCAAAAATAACATGTTAGTAATGTTTATCACTCATCTCAGTTTCATGAATATCTGAACATAATTTGTAGCCTAGTCAATTGCTACTTTATATTTCTTGTATTACAGCGTGTATTTGAGGTGCCAGCAAGATTCTCATCAATCGTGTTATTTACCTCGAGTTCTTTCTCTATGGGGATTCGTGACCACGAGGACGAATGATGAACTGGCGTTAGAAATCGTCTTACAGCTAAGACACATTTTTCTTATAAATTTATTCAATTTGATTATTGCTTCTATAATTCATATAGCAATTTCCATAGAATGATTATTGCCAGATTTGGTAATTAATGTTTATGCTTTAACTGTGCTCAATATTTATGCTCAGTGATTAATGATGATTAATGATCTTAATGAATATAATTTGATTACCATATATTTGAATATATTGTAGTTAGATTTACCATGTTATTAATACCACAATGAACTAGTGACGAACCACACTGGTTCCTAGATATATATGAACTTCTAGAAATAACCCCCCAATGTTGATATTTGAGGCTTTGGCTTTAATTAATAATTACAGTCTTCATTATTTTCAAGTGATTATTTTAAATGAGTTTCCATAGACACTGGTTCTCTAGTGTCATTCAAATGATCACTTTTATTTGTTTTCCCTCTTTTCTCAAAAGTGGGTGGTCCTTCGAGTTATTTCAATACAATAATTAAATAATTTAATTTCTGAGTTCAAGCCCCAGATACCCAACATTTTGGTCTCTTCGAACCGGATACCAATTAATATTTAACTATATCGGTTCTCAAGCACCAAAACAACATTTTGGTCCTTTTCGAACCGGATGATTACTAATCAATTAATCTATATCAGTTCTCAGACCGAAACAACATTTTGGTCTTATCGAACTGGATACATACCAATTACCATTAAACTGTATCCGTTCTCAGAAACCAAAACAACATTTTGGTCTCTTAGAACTGGATACAATCCAAGAAATTCTTACAACTAGTCCTGTACTAATGAGTAGTACATACATTATACATTTTTGTGCTGACCCTACCAAGGGTGGGATTCAACATTACAGTAACTCTGATTAGAGTGTACCCATATCAATTATTTGTGTATTCATTATTTTTGTGTGTGGTTTTGAGTGTTGCTGTATGATCACCATTACATCTAATGGTGATAATGATGGGCTAGCCGGACGAAAGTTAATGGTGACATGCAGACACCACTCAAAATCTTTAGCTATATACTTGTTAGGTAGGGACATCTAACCTCAAAGTGAGGTAGAGTTTAATTTAGCCAGAATTCAGGCTATACTCAATATTAATTATCAACTAATGAACAAGTATCCCAGCTTCATTAGTAATATTCAATCAAGTCCTATGAAATTTGGACTTAAAGCTAACATGGCTACTCCTGAGCAATTAAGGAGAACCTATATTGGCCTCAAAGGCCATTTAACTAGACTAATTAATAAGTCTGATGACTTGTCCAAGGCAACTCCCATTGATTACTATCTACTAGAATCATCAGTGAGAGTAGCTAATCTTAAGTTTGATCAAGTTAAATCTGCAAGTCAGTCTTATCTTAACTCACTGAATGCTACTGAAACTGATCTAGAGGAATTAGATCAAATTGTAGCAAATATTTCACAACACGAAGATGAGACTCAAGATAAATTTGATGTACTATCCAGTATAGTAAACCATCAATCCAATACAAATTCTACTATGTCTCAATCCAGTAATCAATTACCTGAGGTTCGTCTACCTACTTTAGACTTACCTACATTTGCAGGGCTGGATGAAGAAAATTGGGACACATTTTGGACTTCATTTGAAGTTCATATCCATAACAGGTCTTATCTTGACCCAATTTCTAAATTTTCATACCTGATTAGTCTTCTCAAAGGGGAAGCTAAAAAGGTTATAAATAACTTAGCTCTCACTGAGAGTAATTATGTGGAAGCTATAAAACTGCTGAAGTTGAATTATTGCAACCAGGAGTTAAGTATAGCTAACCTTTATTACCAATTGCTAGATCTGAATGCACCAAGTAACAGACCAGACTCACTTCAAAGCTTCAGGCTAGAAGCAGAGTCTCTAGTGAAGGCCTTAGGTACTAAAGTTGATGTACCAGCTTCAGAATGGTCAATCAAGTTACTTTTGCAGAGGAAATTGCCTCAAATTATCTTAGCAGAAATATGCTCACATTATAAAACCGAGTTTCTCACTCTCGAGCAAATATTCGAGGGGCTGAGAATAACAGTTAACAGGTTGAAGACTCATGATAAGATTAAACCTGAGTCTAAATTACCTAACATTGACATCTCAGTCAAACCCAAATTGACTTTGAATAAATCCAATAAATCTAAGCCTAAGACTACTCCATCCACTGGAAAGGGGAGTGGTAGTGTAGGTATTTATACTGTATCTCCCTCTGACACTGCAACTGATGTGTCTACTAAAAGGACAAATTCAGTCAGAGAGAGAAGGTGCCTGTTCTGCGATCAAGAACATCTCACCTACAAATGTACGGTTTATCCTAACTTTAACACCAGGATTAAACAACTTCAAGAATTACACAGATGCACCAAGTGCATGGGTTCTCATGAACCCAGTAAATGTGTTGTGCAGCTACGGTTATGCAGTAGATGCCACAAAGGTGTACATCATTATGCCTTATGTAGAACAATTTCTACCCAATCTGTGACACCTGGGAAGAATTCTATGAATTCTACCACAGTACAATATTGCAAGGTACATCAGGAAATAAGTGTACTTGCTACTGAGGCAGGCAATAATACCACTCTGCCTACAGCTCAACTTAAACTAATAGACAAGAAATCTAGAGTCAACACTAGAGGTCTCTTTGATCAGGGATCACAGAAAACCTTTATCACGCAACAATTAGTTGAGCAGTTAAAATTAAAACCTGCCAAAAGTGTGAGACTGAACATTTCTGGGTTCTTGACTAATAGTGGACCTCGTGAATACCAAGTAGTCAAGGTATTAGTGAGACTTGGATCTTCTACTAGTCCAATACAAGCGGTAGTAGTTGATAAACTGCCTTCAGACCTGCAGGTCACAGGACTAGCTCGCACTGCGAGATATCTTAAACGAAACCGCATGAGGCTAGCAGATTACAAAATAAATTCTGACTGCCTCACAGATGTTGGTATACTTATAGGCGCTGACCATTATTATAAATTTATAACTGGATGCACCAGACAACACGGAATGAATTTGTTGTCATCTGCTGGAGGCAAGTTGCTTACTGGACCGGTGCTTTTCCAACAAAAGGCAGCGTCAACCAACAAACAAGATAACAATGCAATAGTGGCGTGACTAGGCTTGGAACAGTCACCCCTACATTTCAGAGAAATATCTGAAGATATTGAGTCTGATCCACCTGTACATCGTTTGTGGGATCTAGACACTTTAGGTATTGTCCCTGAACAACCAAGTCCTGATGATATGTGGACTTACCAGCAATATCTGGATACAGTTGTCTATAAAGACAAACAATACTGGGTGAGATTGCCATGGAAGTTGAATCATCCACAACTTCCAGTTAATTATTTCATGGCAGCCTCTCAATTACAGTCACAATTAATACGGCTGAAGAAACAGCCAGATAAATTAAATATGTACCATCAATTAATTCAGCAACAACTCAACAGTAAATTTATTGAAGTTGTTGATAATGATGACCGAAAAACAGGTCACTATTTACCCCATCACGCTGTGTTGAAAGATTCATTGACAACACCAATACGTATTGTTTTCAACTGTAGTGCCAAAGTGAAGGCAAGCAGCGTGTCTTTGAATGAATGTCTCCAAACGGGACCTAGCCTAACACAAAGGCTACATGATGTACTGTTACGATTCCGTACTGGTATTTTTGCTTATACTGCTGATATCAGTAAAGCTTTCCTTAGAGTAGGCTTGCAAGAGGAGGATCGTAATTACACCAAATTTCTCTGGATTAAAGATCCCCAGGCTCCTGACAGTGAGGTCATAACCTATCGGTTTGCCTCGGTGCTTTTCGGAGCGACTTCCTCACCGTTTCTACTTCAAGCCACATTAGATACACATTTGAAGAAGTCAAATAGCCCTTATAAGGCAGAGATCAGTGACAACTTGTATGTCGATAATTTCCAGGGAACTACTAATGATAAATCCAAATTGGTAGAAATTTACCATGAGGCTAACCGTGAGTTATTAGGAGCCAATATGCCACTACAATCATGGGCCTCAAACAATAAATCATTAAACCAGATAATCGAGAAAGAATTTCCAGGTTATCAGGTGCCTAATCAATTAAAAGTTCTGGGCGTGGAATGGAACACAGGTACTGACGAGATGAATGTCAAGTCAGTACAAACCAATAATTCATCCCTTACCATGAGAAAATTACTCTCATATGTCAGTCAACCATTTGACCCTTTAGGCTTACTTAGTCCTATATTAATAAGGGGCAAACTCCTAATGCAGGAATGCTGGCAGAAACATATGGGATGGGATGATCCGTTGCCAACTGAGTTGCAA
>WNGS01004768.1:34772-48653 GCA_020271785.1 Procambarus virginalis
AAAGCTGAGCTTCATAACCTGATTGTTGATCACCTTGCAGACCATGATGTTATACTCCAGAGCATCAGCGACAGTATAGAGTTGCTGATAACTACACTCACACACATGAAGTTAAAGATCGAGTTAGCTCAACTAGAAGCTGCTGCCGATGAACGCAAATGGGAGATGAGAAGACAACAAGCTGAACTACATCGTGAGCGTGAACAGAACAATTCCGGCTCTACGAGCAAAAAGGTGAATTAGAACGTGCACGGAACAAGAACGACTCCATCCTGCAACAATAAGCTGAACTGCAAAGTCCACCGTCAAGAACAAGAAGCTGAATTGCAACATCACGTCAAGAACAACAAGCTGACTTGCAACGTCGAAGAGAAGTAGAAAGACTGCAAAGCTTAGCTCAAGAGCTTCACTCAAGAGACAACAAAAGGAAGCTGGAGTTGGCATTACATTCCGCTTGGAACAACGTAGATCAACACCGCGCTCGAGTTCCGGCGTCAGGAGTTAGAACTTGAAATACCCACATCTCTCCGCCGTGAAGCAGAAGTCAACTTACAGGTGCGTTTTAAGCCAACAGATTGTATTAAAATGATGCCGCCATTTGTAGAGGCAGAATAGATTTCATTTTTTGCGTCGTTCGAGGTCGTGGCCACCCAGTTACACTGGCCTAGGAATCAATGGTCTATACTTCTCAGATAACACCTTACAGGAAGAGCTGCCTTAACCCTCAGTACTCTTGCCAACCAGACTGACTACGATATACTCAAGCAAGCAGTCCTTGACGCCATCTTCTTTCCACTGGGAGCTACCGACGACGCTTCAGGGACTATATCAAACTCAGGCTCAAACCTACGTGGAGTATGTGCAGGCCAAAACCAGGTATTTTTTAAATGGTAGAATCAGCTCAGGTAACCACATTCCAAGACTATAAATTTAATATTGATGAAAAGTTTACCCGCAGAGTACCAAACCCCATAGCCTATATCTTGCATATAGGGAGAGACTAACTTCAGTAAATGAGCACAGTTATCTGATACTTACAGTTTAATTCATAATCTTTGACTCAGTTTACAGTAAATCATCTTGGTCTAGTCAAGCTTCACCTAAAGTAAGTCGTAAGGACACTTACTATGCACTTTACTGTCGTTACTGCAAAACGTATGGACACCTCTTTGAACAGTGTCCAATTCTAGTGTAAAACCACTAGTACAGTTTCACCTAAGCCAAAGCATCCACCCATAAGCCTACCAAGCGTGTACTACCTGTAAATGTTCCTGTTAGTGATCTTGCTTTATTTGACAGCCTGCATATCCAGAACTGTGTCAGCCAATGGTGGATATTTCGAGGGTAAACCCCAATACGCATCTTGAAGTACACAGCTTCGCTGCAGTCTTTTCTACTAAAGCGCCCTGCACCTCAAGTCACCTACCCTGGAGAAACTGTCCTGATCACTGACCTCACTGCAACTACACCATACCCGCTCGCCCAGTCACCTGGAGTGTCCATTCATTCGTGGAAGGTCCAAGTTGCTCTTCGGGAAAACCTTTCCCCATGCCAGGAATTCCAGTTCTTCTAGGCAACGACTTGGCCAATCAGTAAGATTCCACAATTTGATCATCTGCGACAAACTCCAGGTATGTGACTCAGCCACGGAAGAAGCCCGCTATGACTTTTGCAGCAGCAGAAGAGGTAACCGTGACAGAAGAATCAGCAGACATCTCCCAGCCTGTTCTAGTGACTACCCGAGCTCAAGCCGCTCAACCACAAAAAGTAGCAGCAGCTGTCCCTCAAGACGTGTGAGGCCTCCCTCCTAATCTCACCAGTTGGAGTTCCGTAAGTTACAACAAACAATTTGTCACTAACCCCTCTTTTCTATGAAGCACAGATTAATACCGATGCCATTCCAGGATTTTATATAGACATTAACCAATTACTGTACCGTAGATACAGGCCCAGTAAACGTAAGACAGGATGATTGGGTTGACGTGAATCAACTAATGGTTCCAACATCATTAAGAAAGATATAATATCTTTAGCGCATGGCCCAATGTCTCGTTATGGATCCATAAAACTTATAATGCCCTTTTACAGGACTATTTTTGGCCAGGCATGGCACGAGATGTCAAGATCTATGTTAGTAATTTTCATACCTTCCAAATGGCAGAAAACCAAATGTAGGTATTCCCAAAGCACCACTTATCCCTATTTCTGTGCCTTTTAAACCTTTTACCAGGCTAATAATTGACTGTGTTGGCCTTTACCAAAATCCCACGCAGGCAACTTGTACATCATCACTATATGTGTCCTACAACCAGGTTCCCAATAGCAGTTCCCGTTAAGATATTACGGCTGCTACAGTTATCAAGCATCTGTTGAGATCTTCACTCAGTATGGTTTCCCGAAGGAGATACAAAGTGACTGTGAAACTAATTTCACCACTGAGTTGTTTATGAAAACCCTTCAGGAAATTACCATCACCCAAGTCTTGTCATATCCATTGTCGTATCCAGAACGCCTGGATACGACATATCATATCATCCCATATCATCCATCCTGGATGGATGATATGGGTCAGTCATATCATCCTGCTTCATAGGGATCTCTGAAGCGTAGCCATTAAACCATTAATTCTTTGTTAAAAAAATTTGTATTGATACTGAGAAGGATTAGGATAAGCAGTTAGATCTCCTTATGTGTATTTTCAGAAATCTTCCTAATGAGTCCCTTGGAATATCTACTTATGAGATGCTCTATGGTCGTAAGTGCCGTGGTCGTCTTAAAGCTTTTAAAGATTCCTTGACGTCAACCACCTTCAGTGATTCCTTAATGTTCCTCAGTTTCTTAAAAACTTGAGACATGAACTTGAACAATTGCATAAGTTTGCTAGTGCTGATTTACTGACCTGCCAACATAAAATAAAAGCACACACTGACAAAACATTAAGGTAAGAAAATTTAATGTAGGAGACTTCCTTCTAGCCTATTTTCCTATCCGAACCTCTCCATTTAAAAGAGAATTTTCAGGACCTTATCGCATCAAAGAATGCAAGAACAACAACTACATTCTAGAGACTCCGGACCGGCGTCGCAAGACACAACTCGGCCACGTCAACCTGCTCAAGAGTTATCAAGGTAATCCGCCACCAGTGTTATTATCTGTACCTGCTTTTACCGAGAGGTATCCCAACAGTGATACTTACCATGCTACCTCCCCATCTGAATGTAAAAATACCATCGAGACAATGACGTCTAACAGTAGATCTTAAAAGATCTTCCCAAATACCTAGAACATTCAAACATTAGTGGTCCTTTAATTAAATTTCTATCTACGCATAAAAAAACTGTTTCAAGACACCCCACAGGAATGTAATTTAAGGCACATGATATCCAGCTGCTTCCTGATACGATGCTCATCCGTCAACCTTACTACCGCTCAGGTTCAGGCTCAGGTTCCTGAGCCTACTGGGCACTATGATATCTACACTTGAAGCTGTGTATGGAATCAGCCTCCACCACATCACTGCCTAATGCATTCCATTTGTCTACTACTCTAACACTGAAACTGGAACTACTACTCTTTGTGTGTATGTGTGTGTGTGTACTCACCTATTTGTACACACCTATTTGTGCTTGTGGGGGTTGAACTCTGGCTCTTTGGTCCCGCCTCTCAACAGTCAATCAACTGATGTACAGGTTTCTGAGCTTACTGGGCTCCATCATATCTACATTTGGGGACTGTGTATGGAGTCAGCCTCCGCCACATCACTGCCTAATGCATTCCACTTGTTAACTACTCTGACACTGAAAAATTTCCTTCTAATGTCCCTTTGACTCATTTGGGTACTCAGTTTCCAGTTGTGTCCCTCCCCTTGTTCGCGTACCACCCGTGTTGAACAGTTTATCCTTATCTACCCTGTCAATTCCGCTGAGAATTTTATAGGTAGTGATCGTGTCTCCCCTTACTCTTCTGTCTTCCAGTATCGTGAGGTGCATTTCCCGCAGCCTTTCCTCGTAACTTTTGCCTCTTATTTCTGGGACTAGCCTAATGGCATACCTCTGAACATCTTCAAGCTTCGTCTTGTGCTTAACAAGATACGGGCTCCAAGCTGGTGTCGCATATTCCAGGATTGATCTTACATATGTGGTATACAAGGTTTTGAATGATTCCTTACACAGGTTTCTGAAGGCTGTTCTGATGTTAACCAGCCTCGCATATGCTGCAGATGTAATTATTTTTATGTGGGCTTCAGGTGACAGGTTAGGTGTGATATAAACTCCTAGATCTTTCTCTCTGTCTATTTCATGAAGTACTTCATCTCCTATTCTGTATCCTGTATCTGGCCTCCTGTTTCCGCCGCCTAGTTTCATTACTTTGCATTTACTCGGGTTGAACTTTAGCAACCATTTGTTTGGCCATTCATTCAGTCTGCTTAGGTCATCTCGAAGCCTCATACTATCATCCTCTGTTTCAATCCTCCTCATAATTTTTGCATCATCAGTAAACAGTGATAGGAACGATTCTATACAATCTGGTAGATCATTTACATATATAAGAAACAGTATAGGTCCAAGGACTGAACCCTGCGGGACTCCACTGGTGACGTCTCGCCAGTCTGAGACCTCGCCCCTCACAGTGACTCTGTCATCTGTTGCTTACGTACTCCCTTATCCAATGGAGTACCTTCCCTTTCACTCCTGCCTGCATCTCCAGCTTTTTCACTAGCCTCATGTATGGTGCTGTGTCGAAGGCTTTCTGGCAATCTAAAAATATGCAGTCTGTCCACCCCTCTCTTTCTTGCCTGGTAGTAGAATTCAATTAATCTTCTGAGGCAGGACTTGCCATCCTTGAACCCATGTTGATGCTGGGTTACAAAGTTCTTTCGCTCCATATGTTCCACTAGCTTTCTCCATCATCTTGCATGGAATGCAAGTTAGGGACACTGGCATATAGTTCAGTGCCTCCTGCCTATCCCCTTTCTTGTATATCGGGACTACATTAGCCGCTTTCCAAATTCTTGGCAGTTCCCCTGTTGTCAGTGATTCGTTATACACTATGAAGAGTGGTAGGCACAGTGCAACCCATCCTCGCAAATTCGTATAGTCAATATTGACTTATTAGTTACGTGCATAGGTGACATACTAAACATAATAGTTTCCCTTGAAAAGCTTCATAGAAAACACTATGAAGTTAAAATAAAACACGTTAAAATAAGCATCTTATAGGTTCGTAATTACAATTGTTACTTAACCTATTATAGGTATAGGTTAGGTAATAATTGTAATTACGAAGCAATAAGATGCTTATCTTAACATACTAAGTAGGTTAGGTAAGGTCGGTGTTTTCTATGAAGCTTTTCAAGGGAACCTATTATGTTAAGTATGTCACCTATGCACATATTTAATAAGTCAATATTGACTATACGAATTTGCGAGGACGGGTTGCACAGTGCTTTGGCTTTTTCCTTAAGTATCAAAGGGAAGATTGTGTGTGTTTAAAAAAAAAATCCGTTGATTGACACGAGAGGCGGGCACAAAGAACCAGAGCTCAACCGTGCAAGCACAACTATGAGATAACAATAAGGTGAGTACTAAGGGGTCCAAATTGATCTAAAGTTGAATCTACTCACCTCACATCTGTCACCTATCGTTTGTTACGGCTCATGACCCTACAACAGCAGGACCTTAAATGTCTAGGGATACACAACTGCTGTTCTCTAGAGCGGGTCACCAGTGTAACCCCATGATTGGTACAAAGCAACTTGGTAAAATTTCTCCCTTAGGACTGAAGAAATACATATAAATCATAATATATATATTAACAATATAATCAATACAGTATTATATAAAGCACAGATGGACTAGATCACTTATAAAACAAAATCAAAGTATTGTCTCTCATATAGTATATTATTATGGCAAACAAATGTTAACAGACTTATCTCCCAAAGATGTTATCTCTCCTGCTCCGTGATAGCTACTGAGTACTTAATCTGCGGGAGTTAAAAACATTGCTTCTGACCCACGAAAAGTTGCCAAACTATATAGTATTAATTAAACTTACATGGAGCAAAATAATGTGACAAGAGTAATCTTAAAGTAACTTATTAAATGGTCAGAATAACATGCATAACAAAGATAATGTAATTATGAATAAATGCAGTAATTAAAATAAAACAACAGAGGGAAATATTGGCAACGCTCCCCAGCCACCAGGAACTAAAAGTCTCTCACGGAATGTTGCCCCCCAATGTTCAAACAATTACTGAATTCCCATCAGTGCTTCCTACTGATGGTCATTAATAAAACCACTTTCCCACGAAATCAGCCGTGAGCAAACAAAGAGAATATAATCGTTCCCACGGGTGGATAAAGTTAGGCCTAATTCAACATATAAATCAGGCAACACATAACTTACATACAATTAAAGAATATTTAGATGTACATACATGTCATCATATAAAGCAAGGTATATATATATATATATATATATAGTACAAATTAATTTATTTAATTACGTAGCTTATAGAGGTACGTAACACTTCCACCTCCAAGAAAAAAAATGCAATGGATTGAAGATCACTGGCATTTTTTCCGAAGTAAAAATGTTAAGTAAAAAAAAGAACATTTCATTTATGGTACATCAAAACTTCTTGACAAGGCATCAGCAATAACATTCTGCCTGCCTGAAATATGTTTGATCTCAACATTAAATTCCTGCAAAAACAATGACCAGCGCAGAATTCGTTGGATCTTAACTTTCATCATATTTATGAAGATAAGGGGGTTGTGGTCTGTAAATACTAACACTTTGTTTCCTGAAAGGTAAATTTCAAACTTCTAAATTGACAATATAAGACCCAACGCCTCCTTTTCTACCACTGAATAATTCTTCCGAGCTGCATTAAATTTTCTAGAATAATAATACACAGGATGCTCAATATTATCTAAACCAACTTGAATAAGCACAGCACCTATTCCAACATCTGACGCATCAATGTGTAATATAAAAGGTTTATCAAATTGGGGACTAGCAAGAACAGGTGATGTGGACAATATGCCCTTTAGGTTCTGAAAAGCATTCTGACAATCTTGTGTCCACTGAAACTTTACTTGCTTGCGTAACAAATTTGTCAAAGGCGCAGCAACTGTTGAATAATTTCTACAATAACGCCTATAGTATGCACACATACCAATAAATCGTTGGACTCCTTTCTTACTAGTTAACACTGGGTAGTCCACAATGGCTTGAATCTTATCTTGTAAGGGAATAATCTTACCTTGTCCTACTTCGTGTCCAAGATAGGTTATAGTACCTCTTGCCCAACTACACTTATTCATATTTACGGTTAACTTTGCGGTTTGCAACACTGTAAACAAGTTCTTAAGGCCTAAGAGATGATCTGCCCAATTCTAACTGTACAAAACAATGTCATCAAGGTAGGCCCTACAATCTGGCACATCCTTGAGTAAGAAATTCATGAGTCTTTGAAAAGTGGCAGGTGCATTTCTCAAACCGAATGGCATGACATTAAATTCGTAGCACCATCAGGTGTCACAAAAGCCGTAACCTCCCTAGCGTAATCAGTCAATGGTATTTGGTAGTAGCCTTTTGACAAGTCAAGTTTACTTACATATTGAGCATGTCCTACGATTAAACTTAGGTGAAGTGGCCTAAACTGGGCCTTAGTCAACAACTCATGCTCATCAGCGAGCTTTGACAGCTCATAAATGTCTGTTACATTCTTTTGTTCTGCCATATAAGTAGATAATTTGTCTGGGAGACAAGACAATACTTCTTCCATGATAAGAAGATTCTTTAAAGCATCAAACTCTGTGACTGAAAGAGACTTTAACCATCTGTTGCAATAGTTCGTCTTTTGACGAGTAAAATCAGCTATTGTCTGATCACTTACCCTCCTTAGGTTTCTAAATTTTTGCCTGTGTGCCTCTGGATTTAATTGATAAGCATTTAAGATGCTTTTCTTTACATATTCATAATCAAAACTATGAGCGTCAGGTAGGGATGTAAAAACCTCCTGACTACGCCCCTTAAATTGAGACTGCATAATTGCTACCCATTGATCCCTTGGCCAGTTCATACTGATGGCAATCTTATTAAAATGTGCAAAGAAAACCTCAGGATCCTCCTCATTAAACTTGGGTAATTCTATATATTTACTCATCCTTATGGGATTATTATCATTATTAATTGAAACATTACTAGAATTTCCATGCCCAGCTTCCATACGCTGTGTTTCAAGCCTGAAATTAGTGTCAGCCATTTGTTGTTGAATCTCTAATTGTTTAGTGTGTTCTTCGGCTTGTTGCTTCCGGGTTGCTTCCAGTTGCAACTCAATTAAAACTCTCTGTTTTTGTGCCTCAACTTCTAAACGTTTAGTATCAAGCTCTAATAATGTCTGTTGCTTTTGAGCCTCAATCTCTAATAATTTCTGTCTTGAGCCTCAAGTTTAGCATACGTTACTTGTGCATCTAACTCAAGACGCCTTAAAGCAATTTGATCACTTGACTCTTCTCTAACTTCCTCCAGACATTCTTCTCCTAATTCTTGGTTCTCAACAAAATGTGTCACTATGACTCTCAGAATTTGTGCCTTAGTCATGCTATTTCTGGCGGTTAATTCTAGCTTATTGGCCATATTTACTAACGCCGACTTTGTTAGGCTTTTAATTCCCTCAAAGTTTGGGTTAGTCAACAGCGACAACACTTGATCCTCCATCGTGATTAACACTTGGCACTTGATTCACAACAATAATAATAAACACACTGGCACTGCACTTCACTTCACTGTAAAATTTTCACCACACTGAAAATTCGCTTGGCCTCACTGCACAAACAAAAGTTATAGGATGACTTACCTCAAAATCGTGAAACGTTGTTACTTGACACACAGGAAGGCTTGCATGGCACATGGAATAGTTAATAGTAGAAAACACACAAGACACTGGTACCTAGGAAGGCAAGGTTAGATTAGCACAGTTAAGTTTAAGTGGGAAAAATATTTCCCGGCACAGGCCCCCATAACTATGTTACCAGATCGTTCGTCACGGCTCGTAACCCTATACAGCAGCAGGAACCTTGTTGTCTAGGGACATGATAAACTGGCTGTAATATAGAGCGGGTCACCAGTGTAACCACATGATTGGCACAAGCAAATATTTAAAGTATTTATCCCTTGGGACAAAGAAATATACATTCAATATTATAATATATATATTTAAACAGTATAATCAGTAGTATTATTATTATACACACAGATGGACCAAAATTATATATATAAAACAATGAAACGTATTGTCTCCCTTAAACATATATATATATGGCAAAATAATATATAACAGACTTAACTCTACAGATGTTAGCTCTCGTGCCCCAGACGAGTTACTGACTACTTAACTGGCGGGAGTGAAAAACATTGCTTCTGCCCCGCGAAAAACTGCCAAACTAACATTATTTAATTAAACTTACATGGAGCAAAATAATGTAACAAGAGTAATCTTAAAGTAACTTAGTAAATGGTCAGAATAACATGCATAACAAAAATAAGGTAATTATTAATACATGCAGTAATTAAAATAAAATAAACAAGGGAAATTTAGGCAACGCTCCCCCTCCATCAGGACTAAAAGGTTCTCACGGAAATGTTGCCGCCCAATGTTCAAACACTTAGCATTCCCATCAATGTTTCCTACGGGTGTTCATACATAAAACCACTTTCCCACGAAATCAACCGTGAAACAACAAAGAGCAATTACTCGTTCCCACGGGTGGAAAAGTTAGGCTTAAATCAACATATAATCAGGCAATATATATCTTACATATAAGTAAGGAATCTTTAGATGTACATATAATCAGATAAAATAAGACATATATATAAGTACAAATTAATGTATAAGTACAAATTAAATGTATTTAATTACGTAGCTTATAGAGGTACGTAACAGTTTACCCATTGATACCATTGTCCTTGTTGTTCTGTGAATATTGTCTTTGTTGTTCTGTAAATATTATTATGAATTTTTTGTACGTGTGTGTGCCTCTGTGTTTGTGATTTACTTGTTATTTATATAAATAAAAAAAAAACTAGGACTTTTTTAGGCTTTTAATTCCCTCAAAGTCTGGATGAGCCAACAGCGACGAAACTTTATCCTCCATATTTACTAACACTTGGCACTTGATTAACACAATATAATTAACACAATGACACTGCACTACACTTCACTGTAAAATTGTCACAACACTGAAAATTCGCTTGGCCTTGACAGAGGGAAATATTGGCAACGCTCCCCAGCCACCAGGAACTAAAAGTCTCTCACGGAATGTTGCCCCCCAATGTTCAAACAATTACTGAATTCCCATCAGTGCTTCCTACTGATGGTCATTAATAAAACCACTTTCCCACGAAATCAGCCGTGAGCAAACAAAGAGAATATAATCGCTCCCACGGGTGGATAAAGTTAGGCCTAATTCAACATATAAATCAGGCAACACATAACTTACATACAATTAAAGAATATTTAGATGTGCATACATGTCATCATATAAAGCAAGGCATATATATATACTGTAAGTACAAATTATTTTATTTAATTACGTATCTTATAGAGGTACGTAACAACCTCCACCTCCAACTGAAGCCTTGAACCCCAGTGTTGCAAAATGGGACCCGCTTTCAAAACTTCATCTCAGAATGGCATAGAAACTATGTTGTCTCACATAGGTCAGGATATAATAAGCTGGTTGGGGATTTAAACCCAAAAGGGAGCTCTGGTTATTGCGCCAGGCTGTTACTTGCGTACAGGCGACAGTCCCCTACCACTGCCTGAGAGAATAACAGCGGACCTCGGCAGCCACACTCCCGCTACCGTCGGTCGACCAACACTGGACACTGGAGTGCCACTGGACACTCCTGATCTTGTGTTGGTGGTGCAGCAGTTAAGAACATTAAAATTTGTAATTTGCCTAGGAGATCACCCTGTACGCGTCTGGATCCTGGAGAGCGAGTTCACCATAACCTATTTAGGGGAGCAGCTCCAAAACAATGTCTTGTGTACATACCCTACTCAAGCTGCCGTGACTCCCCACTCTCTCCATGTTTGGAATAATCTCCTAAATCCCCATTTCGTGAATTAGTGTCACCCTATCCACAGCCGTGACCCTCCCTCTCTCTCTCGCTTTCCGGGAAACCTCACCAGGACAAGAGCAAATACCAGCAAACATATAAAATATTTAATTAAAAAAAATACATGCATAATAAAAGATAAACAATATACAATAGTACCATACAGCACTGTAGGCTGCTGCAACTTGTTAGCACTCCAATATCATATGTTGGAAATAACCAACAGTTATATACATCACTGTATTTATACAACCTTTGAATTAATCAAAGTATTTACTAAAATTACTAATTTATAGATTTAATAAATATCATGATTTATTCATTGCCAAATTCTTCCTAGTACGTGAGGAACAACAGGCAGCAACATGAATTTTCTCCACATTTAGTTGGATTTATAACAAGAGTCCAGTTTATCATTTCATTTACTAAAAATAGTTAACTTTGATTTCGTAGTATACTATTACTTACTGAAGCTCCCTTATTTAATTAACATTAAACATTCTAGAGGAAATTACTTTGATGCAAACGACATATTCTATTTTATCAAAGAAGAATTTAATGTGATATTAATACTTGTTATTCCCTCTTCCTTCCTTAGTCAATTGCGATAAATACATATTCATTTACGCTCGAAAGCCGCGCATGCGCAATAAGGAGCTGGAGGAAGACGGGAGAGCGTCACTTGACACGTGAACGAGAGCACGACTCGGACGCCATTGACAGCGTGTAGCAGAGCTGTGTTTTGACTTACTAATTTCGCTCCCACGACCAGTTGAGCGGTGCCACGTTATTTGGCATAACATAGCCATGTCACAGACTAGTATATGAGCAACTCCAAGGTCAACGCCTTCAAGCAGCAGCTGGAGGACGAAGAATTGCTCAAGTCTCTACATCAACGACACGAGGCTCGGCAGCTAGGTTTACCTTCTTGTTATTATGTGGCCACAATTAACATTTAGGCTAGCAGTCGTTAGGCCGAATGCAAAACAACAAAATCTAGTACGTGTCTTTAGTAAATTTACCATCTAAACAGATAATTTATCAGTTTATTTCTCCGGAAAGGATTTACAATGCTTGTATATAAATTGCTCAGACATTAGCTGATAATTTACTACAGTTATCCTCATGATTTAGGATGTAATTGTAATAATTTATTATGTAGAAGATTTCTACAATGTAATTGCCTTTCAGTACCTAGGCGACTTCAACCGAGGTGCTAGGCTTCCCCACCGTTCTGTGCAACAATTTGCCCTATGCAACACGTCGTCGGTAGAGTGTAGCAACTGATTACTTCTAATTAGATTTACAGCTAAGCTGTCTCCCTTTTTTATCTGTAGCAATAACTCCATAGTTACAGTAGTGATCTTCTAAAGAGATCAATTACACTAACCCTTTGATTTACTGATGCTGTTCAACATTTCAGTAGTATATTGAGGTGCATTTACCTCCAATTATTAATATATATTCAACATTATTTACTTTCATATTTGATTTACTTTGGTGAAGAACCAGCACCAGAATAATGCTAGGGATGTATTAATCTTTTAGCATGTAACCCCCCAATTTTGTGTAGTTAATTTGACTCCATTTATATAAACATTACAGTTTTACCAAGATCCATAGGGCACTAGTTCCTAGGATCAGTTTTTCCATTGTCTCTTTGTTTTCCACTTTTTCTCAAAAAGTGGTGGTCCTTCATAGCTATCGAAGTATATATATTTATTTAATTATTAGTTACTGGAGTCAGGTTTTCCCCACAAAATTTTGGTCCTTCGAACCTAGATAGCTGAGAATCAAGCTATCCTCAATCATTATTAATTAACCATTTACTAACACTATTTATCGTGTGTTAATATTCTTAGGCTATTTACCAATATATTCATTATTTACGGCTGTCAGCAGACTGCCCATATTATAGCCTAAAACTCATTAATTATTATCAACATTTATATTGCTGTTTAATATGCTGAATTTGCTTTCAGCAACTTGAAGTAAGTCCTCTAATTCAATGTAGTCAACTGGTGACTGTTGTGACAGATTTTGACACTTGGTAATCTGTGGGTCAAGTGACCTTTCAGACCGGTAACGGTCCTTTTCATTTTGTCAGCCGTTCCATCTTGATGGGTAAGGGCTGGTCTGATAGTTAATAGT
This sequence comes from Procambarus virginalis, assembly GCA_020271785.1. Lineage (NCBI taxonomy): Eukaryota > Metazoa > Arthropoda > Malacostraca > Decapoda > Cambaridae > Procambarus > Procambarus virginalis. The sequence continues at coordinate 48,060 of WNGS01004768.1, forward strand.
TGTTACTGATGTAACTGGGATATGCTCATTCAATGGAGCTCAATACTAATATAATAGCCTAATGTATTGAATAGACTATACTACCTCGTTTAGAGGTTAATTTTTGCCTACCTAATAATAGATAGCTAATATTTTTGAGTAGTATTCGAATGCCACTATTGGATTTTCGTCCGGTTTGCTCATCAATTATCACCATTCGATCCAACAGTGAACATTTGCAGTACTCAAAAAAAATATACACAAAAATATGTAAAAGCACAAAAAAATTTTGGTGATCCCACCCCAAATCAGGGTCAGCACAATCTAAATAATGTATGTAGTACACGAGTACTGTCTAGTACAGTACTCACTAAATAATTCCTACTTAGGAATGACTAAATGATTTAGGCTGCATTTGTACAAACATTAGTACAATTACAGTCTAAATATCCTACCTCATCAAAGGTTGGCATATATGCAATGGTGCAGTAATATAGATATATGGTGCTATGTTTTGGGGATTTTTTGTTTGGATATATATTTGTTTAGAACACAATTGAAAATTTATAAATATATAACCACTGAGGTTACTTTTGTGCATAAAGTATTAATAGA
>WNGS01004770.1:0-18607 GCA_020271785.1 Procambarus virginalis
CCCGTACCACATTCAGCGCAGGCCCGACACCAACACACACCGGCTCAACAACCCCAGAGGCCACAGCAGTACCACAGAGTTAACCCCTACGGGCTCACCATAGCCCGTGCTATTTGGAACTTTGTTCCTGGTAGCGAATCTTTAACAACACAACAACAGGTACCAGTGGCGTCGCACAGGCCGTAGAACTCGCCGCAACAGGCGGAGCTGCAGGCAGGTAATGAGCGCCCCAGGCACAGCACCCACTCCGTCCTCAGAACCGTCCGAATGCAACAGGGGCGGAAAATCCTCCGCACGAAAAATATGCACCCTACCAGTCACTCCCACGTCACAGCGCTGCAGCAGCAGATGACCCTCGTGACCACACCTATAACAGGTGCGCGGTTGACCCCGATACAGGCAGCGGAGCGTGTAACCCAACACGGACATCGACGACGGTACACTACACTTCAGCAACATTGTCAGGTGCGGGAGCCGTCAAGCATACCAACACAGTGCCCGCAAGGACCGTGTTCCAACGAACACTTAACACTGTCCCAAACCGTTCAAAACAGTAGGTTAAAAAGTCGTCCTGAAATTCGAAGGGGGCACCATGCACCGTCACAGACGTCAAGGTGACACTAAGATTCACCACCTTAACAGAACCAGCAGTATCAGGGAGAGGTAAACACGCCCCTCACACCGCTCGAGAAACGCCTAAAAGGCAGCCTGGAAGTGGAATTTGACCACAGCATGGTTGCCCTGAAGCAGCTGGACGCCCACCAGGTTCGACAGCTGCACATGTAGCACGTCCACCAGGGCGACCCACCCAACAAATGGTCCACCGGCACCGTAAATGTCAGACCAGCCGACAATGTCCTCTTCACTGGAGGGCGAGACGTCCCCATGGCTAAGTCAAACGTCACCCTGTCAGTGGCAAACCACCACCAGCAGGGCAAACCACACACCACATGTAAACACTAGCCAGGAGCGGAGAGACCTCAGGAACGTCCGCCCAGCCGGCGGTCACCTCGCAACTCCCGAGAATATCTCAGCTGATGGATCGTTTTGAAGCTGGACACGCATATTTGTAGTTAATATTAACGTCTTTACATGGCGCCACAAAGTAGAGTATTTCAATGTAGCATTTATTTCGTCCGCTGGTGTCAATCGAGGAATTACAGGTAATGTTTGCCTGAAATCTCCTACAAGCAATATTAATGCGTTCCAAAATGATCTAATGTTTCCACGTAAATCTTTCAATGATCGATCAAGAGCCTCGATCGATTTTTTGTGGGCCAGATCCTTTGGAAATGTTGCACTGCAGTTTCAATGAATTGAATTTTCAATGGCAATTTCAAAGCAGAAGAACAGTTCTTCCATCTAGTAGCAATGTCGCAGCTATTCAGGACTATGCAACAGGTAAGGTTATGCCATTTTGTGAACGAAATGCTTCCAGAATCAATCTAATTAGAAGGTTTTAACCAGTTCCTCCTGGCGCATCTAAGAAGATTTCTCCAAGCCCGTTATTGACAGTTTAAATTATTTGATTGAAAATGCCTTTTTCGTTCAAGCGTTAGCTTAGGAATATTTGATTGCACATACGACAACAGATCACCCATGTTGTAATTTTGTTCATGACGCAATTCTACATCGAACGAAGCAGCAGATCGATTGGTGATGGAATTTCCAATTGTTTGAGAACTTTGTTTGCGATTTCTAAGAACAACTCTTCAATCATTATCAACGCTTCGTTGTAGATTTTGCTGTGAAATCCATGTTCATATTTGAATTTTCCTTGCGTATTCGACGGATAATATTTTCAGCCATGTGCGATATATTTTTCCCATAACTCTGTTAGAGATGAAGGAGACCAGGTGGTCAATATGATTGCAAACAATGCACAAATTAGATTTGGATGTGACGTGTCAGAAGCATATTAATGCATACATCCCAGTGTCGGTCGTTCTCCAATAAATTCAGAGCTTGACATGCACTACAGAAAGTGGCGTGTGTAACGCCGTTGACAAATCTCAATTGCTGGAAAGACGTGGACCGGACACATTTACCACAACATGCGAAGCAAGAAGCATTCATCTTGTTTGGGATGCACGGTGTACGGTCTTCCTATCATAGTATATTTGAATATGCCAGGTTGTCCGTCGACTCGCTCTAGTCGTTTGCGTCGTTCAAATGATTTTCTACTGGCATTCCAAGTGTAATACGTAGGCACTTCCGAATTCAACAGTGTTTTCGCAAACACGTTATTTTGACATAACGTGAAGAAAACAGTTAACTTTGTAACCGGTGGATTCATAGCAGTTTGTTGCACATTTACAGCTGTGAAACAAACGTGTTGTCCATTTCCTTATTTTCAAAACAAAAAATACTAACGAAATATTTATATTCAAACACAGATCAATCGACACAGCTCAATTTCACCACCAATTGCACTGTAAAATAAGCAGAACAGTTAAAAAAACGAAATGGAAAACAATGAAAAAAGAAACAAATAAACTTTACCTATGAAATGAACGGTATGGTAAACAACACAGCTCAATTCCAATGCAATGTCACACAAAATAATTAAATCAAAGTGAAAAAAAATAAAAATCTATGAAAATTCAATTTATCAATGCAATCGGAAACTTTGAAATAGAATCGTAACATATTTTGTATAGTGTGTGTTGTTTGTACGTGCAACAGATAGCGCTGTTTTTAATTTTTTTTATCGATCACAGGTGTGGTATCTAAATAGTAGGTATATAAAATCACGCACGTATATGATTGGAACGTTGTGTCAAAATTTTAAAGGAATCGGTGAAGAACTTTCGGAGATTACAGCGTGAGTTGCTCTTACATCCTACAGATGGCGCTGTTTTTCAAAAAAACATGTTTTTTCCTTTTACAGGTGAGGCATGTATATGGTAGGTATATAAAAACACTTGCCTATTCGAATGCAACGTTGTGTGGAAATTTCAAAGCAATCGGTAAAGAGGTTTCGAAGATTTCCCTCACATGAAAAACACTTGAAAAACACAGTTTTTCAAAAATAGCATGTTTTTATCCCGTCACAGACGTGATATCTATATAGTATGTATATAAAAACCTGCTCGGATGCGAATGGAACGTTGTGTGAAAATTTCAAGGCAATCGGTGAAGAACTTTCAGAGATTAGCGATTTTGAACAAACGAACATTTCCATTTTCATTTATATAGATTGGAGTACCGAGTGATATCAGAGTGAATTGACGTCTTTACGAAAGGACACAGAGATAATAGGTTGTTGTGGACACAAAACCTTCAGACGATATCGCCATCACCTGAAGTGGTGGTGGACGGAGTGGTGGACCCCGTCCACCACCACCAAACGGCAGTGGGGGGACGGGGAACTGAGAAATGTAAATTCCTTAACTAGAGGAGAGACAGAAATACTCTGTGTTGCGTTAATAATCGTCATAATTGGTATGGATTAAATTACGAGGCGTCAGAAGCAAGCAGAACAGCGGCATATATGAAATATAAGTCGCAATATCATTCGGCACTGGCAAGGCCCCCACAGCTGGCAAAGCCCCCACAGCTGGCAAGACCCACCACTGGCGAGGGCCCACCACTGGCAAGGCCCCCATCACTGGCGAGGCCCCACCCCTGGCGAGGGCCCACCACTTACAAGGCACCACCACTGGCAAGGACCCACCACTTACAAGGCACCACCACTGGCAAGGACCCACCACTGGGAAGGCCCACCATTGGCAGGCCGCCACCACTGGCAAGGACCCACCACTGACCAGGCCCCAACTTGGCAAGGACCCCACCTCTGGCAAGGACCCCACCACTGGCGAGGGCCCACCACTGGCAAGGCCCCCATCACTGCGAGGCCCCACCCCTGGCGAGGGCCCACCACTGGATAGGCCCCCACCACTGACAAGGCCCCACCACTAGCAAGGACCCACCACTGACCAGGCCCAAACTTGGCAAGGACCCCACCTCTGGCAAGGACCCCACCACTGGCAAGGACCCGACCACTAACCAAGCCCCCACCACTGGCAAGGATCCCACCTCTGGCAAGGACCCCACAACTGGCAAGGACCCACCACTGACCAGGCCCAACACTGGCAAGGACCCCACCACTAGCAAGAACCCCCACCATTGGCAAGAACCCCACCACTGGCAAGGACCCCCACCAATGGCAAGGACCCCAACACTAGCAAGAACCCCACCATTGGCAAGAACCCCACCACTGGCAAGGACCCCCACCAATGGCAAGGACCAACCACTGACCAGGCCCCCACCAGTGGCAAGGACCCCACCACTGGCAAGGACCCCATCACTGACCAGCCCCACCACTGGCAAGGACCCAACCATTGGCAAGGACCCCACCACAGACCAGGCCCCACCTCTGGCAAGGACCCCACCACTGGCAAGGACCCGACCACTGACCAGGCCTCACCACTGGCAAGGACCCCACCACTGACCTGGTACAGCCATTCACAAGGACTCCACCACTGGCAAGGACCCCACCACTGGAAAGGACCCCACCACTGGAAAGGACCCAACCACTGACCAGGCCCCACCACTGGCAAGGACCCCACCACTGGCAAGGACCCGACCACTGGCAAGGATCACAAGACTGACCAGTCCCCACCACTGACAAAGACCCCACCACTAGCAAGAGCCCACCACAGGCAAGGTCCCCAACACTGGCAAGGACCCCACCACTAGCAAGAACCCCACCACTGGCAAGGGCCTCCACCACTGACCAGGCCCCACCACTGACAAGGACCCCACCACTGGCAAGGACCTTACCACTGATAGAGCCCACAACTGGCAAGAACTCTACTACTGGCGACACCCAACCTCTGGCAAGGCCCCATTACTGGAAAGGACCCCACCACTGGCCAGGACCCCACCACTGACCAGACCCCACCACTGGCAAGGACCCCACCGCTGGCAAGGACCCCTCTACTGGCCAGGACCCCACTACTGGCAAGGACCCCACCATGACCAGGCCTCACCACTGGCAACGACCCCACCACTGGCAAGGACCCCACCACTGACCAGGCCTCACCACTGGCAAGGACCCCACCACTGGCAAGGATGCGACCACTGGCAAGGATCCCACAACTGACCAGGCCTCACCACTGGCAAGGACCCCACCACTGACCAGCCCCTCCACTGGCAAGGATGCGACCACAGGCAAGGACCCTACCACTGGCAAGGATCCCACAACTGACCAGGCCTCACCACTGACAAGGATTCCACCACTGGCAAGGACTCCACCACTGGCAAGGACCCCACCACTGACAGGCCCCCACCACTGACAAGGATTCCACCAATGGCAAGGACCCCCACCACTGACCAGGCCCCACCACTGGCAAGGACCCCACCACTGGCAAGGACCCCACCACTGACCAGGCCCCACCACTGGCAAGGATCCCACAACTGACCAGGCCTCACCACTGGCAAGGACTCCACCACTGACCAGGCCTCACCACTGGCAAGGACCCCACCACTGGCAAGGACCCAACCACTGGCATGGATGCGACCACAGGCAAGGACCCTACCACTGGCAAGGATCCCACAACTGACCAGGCCTCACCACTGACAAGGATTCCACCACTGGCAAGGACTCCACCACTGGCAAGGACCCCACCACTGACCAGGCCCCCACCACTGACAAGGATTCCACCAATGGCAAGGACCCCCACCACTGACCAGGCCCCACCACTGGCAAGGACCCCACCACTGGCAAGGACCCCACCACTGACCAGGCCCCACCACTGGCAAGGAACCCACCACTGGCAAGGACCCCATCACTGACCTGGTCTCACCAATCACAAGGACCCCACCACTGACCAGGCCCCACCACTGACCAGGCCCCACCACTGGCAAGGACCCCACCACTGACCAGGCCCCACCACTGGCAAGGACCCCACCACTGACCAGGCCCCACCACTGGCAAGGACCCCACCACTGGCAAGGACCCCACCAATGACCAGGCCCCACCACTGACCATTCCCCACCACTGGCAAGGACCCACCACTGGCAAGGACCCCACCACTGGCAAGGACCCCACCACTGACTAGGCCCCACCACTGGCAAGGACCCCACCACTGACCAGGCCCCACCACTGGCAAGGACCCCACCACTGACCAGCCCCACCACTGACCAGGCCCCACCACTGACCAGGCCCCACCACTAGCAAGGACCCCACCACTGACCAGGCCCCACCACTGACCAGGCCCCACCACTGACCATTCCCCACCACTGACCAGGCCCCACCACTAGCAAGGACCCCACCACTGACCAGGCCCCACCACTGACCAGGCCCCACCACTGACCATTCCCCACCACTAGCAAGGACCCCACCACTGACCAGGCCCCACCACTGGCAAGGACCCCACCACTGACCAGGCCCCACCACTGACCAGGCCCCACCACTGACCAGGCCCCACCACTGACCATTCCCACCACTAGCAAGGACCCCACCACTGACCAGGCCCCACCACTGGCAAGGACCCCACCACTGGCAAGGACCCCACCACTGACCAGGCCCCACCACTGGCAAGGACCCCACCACTGACCAGGCCCCACCACTGACCAGGCCCCACCACTAGCAAGGACCCCACCACTGACCAGGCCCCACCACTGACCAGGCCCCACCACTGACCAGGCCCCACCACTGACCAGGCCCCACCACTGGCAAGGACCCCACCACTGGCAAGGACCCCACCACTGACCAGGCACCACCACTGACCAGGCCCCACCACTGACCAGGACCCACCACTGACCAGGCCCCACCACTGACCAGCCCCACCACTGGCAAGGACCCCACCACTGGCAAGGACCCCACCACTGACTAGGCCCCACCACTGGCAAGGACCCCACCACTGACCAGGCCCCACCACTGGCAAGGACCCCCACCACTGGCAAGGACCCCATCACTGACCAGGCCCCACCACTGGCAAGGACCCCACCACTGGCAAGGACCCCACCACTGACTAGGCCCCACCACTGGCAAGGACCCCACCACTGACCAGGCCCCACCACTGACCAGGCCCCACCACTGGCAAGGACCCCACCACTGGCAAGGACCCCACCATTGACTAGGCCCCACCACTGGCAAGGACCCCACCACTGACCAGGCCCCACCACTGGCAAGGACCCCACCACTGGCAAGGACCCCACCACTGACCAGGCCCCACCAATGACCAGGCCCCACCACTGGCAAGAACACTACTATTGGCAAGGACCCCAACACTGGCAAGAACACTTCTACTGGCAAGGTCCCCAACACTGGCAAGGACTCCACCACTGGCAAGGACCCCAACACTGGCAAGGACCCCAACACTGACAAGAACTACTACTGGCAAGGACTCCACCACTGGCAAGGACTCCACCACTGGCAAGGACCCAACACTGACCAGGCCCCAACACTGACAAGGACCCCACCACTGGCAAAGACCCCATCACTGACCAGGTTCACCACTGACAAGGACCCCAACACTGGCAAGGACCCCACCACTGGCAAAGACCCCCACCACTGGCAAGGACCCCACCACTGACCAGGCCCCATCACTGACCAGGCCTAACCACCTACAAGAACCCTACCACTGGCAAGGACCCCACCACTGGCAAGTACCCCACCACAGACCAGGACCCACCACTGACTAGGCCCCACCACTGACAAGGACTCCACCACTGGCAAGGACCCCACCACTGGCAAGGACTCCACCACTGGCAAGGACCCCGTCACTGGCAAGGCCCCCACCACTGGCAGGGACCCCACCACTGGCAAGGAACCCACCACTGGCAGTGACCCCACCACTGGCAAGGAACCCACCACTGGCAGGGACCCCACCACTGGCAAGGAACCCATCACTGGCAGTGACCCCACCACTGGCAAGGAACCCACCACTGGCAGGGACCCCACCACTGGCAAGGAACCCACCACTGGCAGTGACCCCACCACTAGCAAGGCGTCACCACTGGCAAGGACCCCCACCACTAGCAAGGCGCCACCACTGGCAAGGACCCCCACCACTAGCAAGGCGCCACCACTGGCAAGAACATCACCACTGGCAAGGACCCACCACTGGCAAGGACCCACCACTGGCAAGGACCCACCACTGGCAAGGACCCACCACTGGCTTGTATCCACATCTCTTAATCAAAAAATAGAGAAAGATGAGAAATTATCACCCACGATTTAGCGACTACATTAAAGATGATCTTCCTCATTCCATATTTACCACCATGGCTTCGCGAACCATAACATGACCTCACGACTCCTCGCTAAAGACACCAATATATCTATTTTGTGTGTTGAGCTAGTGCCAGTAACTAGCGCCAGCATGGTCTGTGTTAGCAGCGAGGCGCTCCTGGCACCAGGGGCCCGCCCGCGCCCGTGTCGTTAGCAGGAAAGAAGACATAATTACTGGGTTTTGTGGGATGATAAAGTGTGTGTTGAGGGAGGATTATGGCTTCCCACCAGGAGCCTCCGGCCACCTGACGCACCACCTGCCACTGGATAAAGTGGCACACTTATGTGGTAATTAAGTTAAGGTCTTGTGCGACTTTATTGGATGGTGTAGTGTGTGTGTGTGTGTGTGTGTGTGTGTGTGGTGTGTGTGTGTGTGTGTGTGTGTGTGTGTGTGTGTGTGGTGTGTGTGTGTGTGTGTGTGTGTGTGTGTGTGTGTGTGTGTGTGTGTGTGTGTGTGTGCTCACCTAGTTTTACTCACCTAGTTGTGCTTGCGGGGGTTGAGCTCTGGCTCTTTGGTCCCGCCTCTCAACCGTCAATCAACAGGTGTACAGTTTCCTGAGCCTATTGGGCTCTATCATATCTACACTTGAAACTGTGTATGGAGTCAGCCTCCACCACATCGCTTCCTAATGCATTCCATTTGTCAACCACTCTGACACTAAAAAGTTCTTTCTAATATCTCTGTGGCTCATTTGGGCACTCAGTTTCCACCTGTGTCCCCTAGTGCGTGTGCCCCTTGTGTTAAACAGCCTGTCTTTATCAACCCTGTCGATTCCCTTGAGAATCTTGAATGTGGTGATCATGTCCCCCCTAACTCTTCTGTCTTCCAACGAAGTGAGGTTTAATTCCCGTAGTCTCTCCTCGTAGCTCATACCTCTCAGCTCGGGTACTAGTCTGGTGGCAAACCTTTGAACCTTTTCCAGTTTAGTCTTATGCTTGACTAGATATGGACTCCATGCTGGAGCCGCATACTCCAGGATTGGTCTGACATATGTGGTATATAATGTTCTGAAAGATTCCTTACACAAGTTTCTAAAGGCCGTTCTTATGTTAGCCAACCTGGCATATGCTGCTGATGTTATCCTCTTGATATGAGCTTCAGGGGACAGGTCTGGCGTGATATCAACCCCCAGGTCTTTCTCTCTCTCTGACTCTTGAAGTATTTCATCTCCCAAATGATACCTTGTATCTGGTCTCCTGCTTCCTACCCCTATCTTCATTACATTACATTTGCTTGGGTTAAACTCTAACAGCCATTTGTTCGACCATTCCTGCAGCTTGTCCAGGTCTTCTTGAAGCCTCAAGCTGTCCTCCTCTGTCTTAATCCTTCTCATAATTTTGGCGTCGTCAGCAAACATTGAGAGGAATGAGTCTATACCCTCTGGGAGATCATTTACGTATATCAGAAACAGGATAGGTCCAAGCACAGAGCCCTGTGGGACTCCACTGGTGACTTCACGCCATTCTGAGGTCTCACCCCTCACTGTAACTCTCTGCTTCCTATTGCTTAGGTACTCCCTTATCCACTGGAGCGCCCTACCAGTTACTCCTGCCTGTTTCTCCAGCTTATGCATCAACCTTTTATGGGGTACTGTGTCAAAGGCTTTCCGACAGTCCAAAAAAATGCAGTCCGCCCATCCTTCTCTTTCTTGCTTAATCTTTGTCACCTGATCGTAGAATTCTATCAAGCCTGTAAGGCAAGATTTACCCTCCCTGAACCCATGTTGATGGGTTGTCACGAAGTCTCTTCTCTCCAGATGTGTTACTAGTTTTTTTCTCACAATCTTCTCCATCACCTTGCATGGTATACAAGTTAAGGACACTGGCCTGTAGTTCAGTGCCTCTTGTCTGTCACCCTTTTTGTATATTGGTACTACATTAGCAGTCTTCCATATTTCTGGTAGGTCTCCCGTTTCCAGTGACCTACTATACACTATGGAGAGTGGCAAGCAAAGTGCTCCTGCACACTCTTTCAATACCCATTGTGAGATTCCGTCCGGACCAACAGCTTTTCTCACATCCAGCTCCAATAGGTGCTTCTTGACCTCATCTCTTGTAATTTCGAACCTATCCAAGGTCACCTGGTTTGCTGCCACCTCTCCTAGCGCCGTGACTTCTCCCTGTTCTATTGTAAAGACCTCCTGGAACCTTTTGTTGAGTTCTTCACACACCTCTTTGTCATTCTCTGTGTACCTGTCCTCGCCCACTCTAAGTTTCATCACCTGTTCCTTCACTGTTGTCTTCCTCCTGATGTGACTGTGTAGTAGCTTTGGTTTGGTCTTGGCTTTATTAGCTATATCATTTTCATACCTTTTCTCAGCTGCTCTGCTCTTCACACTAACATACTCGTTCCTGGTTCTCTGGTATCTCTCTCTACTTTCTGGTGTTCTGTTATTACGGAAGTTCCTCCATGCCCTTTTGTTCAGCTCCTTTGCTTTCATACATTCCCTATTAAACCATGGATTCTTCCTTTGCTTCTCTGTTTTTTCCTGTCGGGCTGGGACAAACCTGCTTACAGCCTCCTGACATTTTTGGGTGACATAGTCCATCATGTCTTGTACGGACTTGGTTCCGAGTTCTGTGTCCCAATGTATATCCCATAGGAATTTATTCATCTCCTCATAGTTTCCCTTTCGGTACGCCAGCCCTTTGGTTCCCAGTTCTTTTTTGGGGTGATAATTCCTAGCTCAACCAGGTACTCAAAGCTCAATACACTATGATCACTCATTCCCAAGGGGGCTTCCAACTTAACTTCCCTTATATCCGACTCATTTAGGGTAAATATCAGATCAAGCAAGGCTGGTTCATCCCCTCCTCTCATTCTTGTCGGTCCCTTGACGTGTTGACTTAGAAAGTTTCTTGTTGCCACATCCAGCAGCTTAGCTCTCCATGTGTCTGGGCCTCCATGTGGGTCTCTGTTCCCCCAATCTATCTTCCCATGGTTGAAGTCTCCCATGATTAGTAGTCTGGATCCGTTCCTGCTAGCCACAGAAGCTGCTCTCTCTATTATATTGATGGTGGCCAAGTTGTTTCTATCATATTCCTGTCTGGGTCTTCTGTCATTCGGTGGGGGGTTATATATGACTACTACTATAATTTTCTGTCCTCCAGTTGCTATGGTGCCTGATATGTAGTCACTGAAACCTTCACAGTTCTGAATTACCATCTCTTCGAAACTCCAACCTTCTCTTAGTAGCAAAGCTACACCACCTCCTCCTCTCCCTTCTCTCTCTTTCCTCACTACATAGTAGCCCTGTGGAAACACTGCATTTGTTATGGTTTTCGTTAGCTTTGTTTCTGTGAGTGCTATTATGTCTGGGTTTTCTTCTAGTGCCCATTCTCCGAGTTCACTTGTTTTATTTGTAATCCCATCTATGTTAGTGTACATTGCCTTGAAGCTCACTTTCTTCTGTTCATTTCTTGTCCCTTTCTTGGCGAGCATTCTGCTGGTGTGGGAAGCTGTTCCGTGGGTGAGAAGATCTGTGAGGTGGTTTGCAGGGTCTCAGAGGATTTTGGGGTGGGGGTGGGGGTTTAAGGAAGGGGGGACAGGTAGGGTGTGGGTTAAGGAGATAGGGGGGACATGGAGGATACGGGGTGAGGGGGAGGAGGGATAGGGAGGGTATGGGATGAAGGGGGAGGGGGGACAGGGGGGAAGGTGGGAGGGGGACATGATGGGAATGGGGAAGGGTGACAGGGTCAGAATGGGGTGGGGGGGAGGAGGGTTGGGTGGGGGCAGGTAGGGTGAGGGGAAGGGAGGGTTTCTATGCAGAGGGGGTGGTGGTGTTGCCCTCCCCTCTGGTGTTGCTGGGATGCTGGTTTGGGTTCCCTCTTGTCTCTGGGACTGTTGTGTTGGGGGCTGTGATTTCCTGGTTTGCTCCTCTCTCCCTGCGCTTCCTCCTTGCCTCTGCTGCCCTGGCTCTCTCCTCCTTCGTCCTGTCCCTCTGCAGGAATACTTTTTTGTATCCCTCCACATGCTGCAGACGACTCTTCCTTTCGAGAATATCCTCCTTCGTGGTTTCGTTTGTAAACACCACCTTTACAAGTCGGTTTCTGTCCTTGTTGTACCAGCCCAACCTGAAAACCTTCTCAATGTTTTGTTCAGCCCCTTCCATCTGTAACCCCTTCAGTAGCCCATGTACTGCCTCTCTATCCTTGCTATTCCATTCTTGCCTGTTGGATCCTTCCTGTTCTTTGATGCCTACAACTACCACTGATCTTTTTCTCTCCAGCAGCTGAGTGGTGCACCTTGCTGCTTCCTGTGAGGTAGCTGCTTGCATGGCTACCTCCCTCACTGTGTCCATTGCTTCTGAGCTCTTTTCAGTCTGTCCGCAAATGTTTCAGAGGCATTTCCTTCCAATGTAACATTCCCACCTTCCCTTTGGATGATAATCTGATGCTCGGTCTCTTTATTTTTCTCTGTGAGGGATTTGATCTCCTCCCTTGCTGATGTCAGCTCACTTTGCGATTGTTAATTGTATCCTCATTTCATGCATCTCCCTCCTGAATTCCTCCAAACTTGGGTTAACATTTCCTTCGTTTGGTCACTCTGGCTGNGTACCCGCCACGCGTTGCTGTGGCTCAGTCTGGGTAAATGGGAAAGAAAGAAAAGAGAAAGTGCACGTTTCTAATATGTTAATTTCACAAGCTTGTGGGTATACAATATTTTTTGTTGTTCTATTGTCTGTGGAGATATAGAGATTGTCTGATTTGCCGACTCTAGAACACGCAACATATAATTGTCCATGAGAGAAGCAATCCATGTCTACATATAAACTGCACAATTCTAAAGATTGGCCCTGAGCTTTGTTGATGGTGATTGCAAACGCCAATCGAATTGGAAATTACAATCTCTTTAGCTGAAATGGCATATCTGTTGGAGTAATAGGCACGCGAGGAATGAGGACATCTTCACCTTTGAAAGGTCCTGTCAAGATTGTTGCTTCTGCAACGTTGTTGTTTACTTTTTTTTACTGCAAGGCGCGTGGCCTTGCAAAGTTTTGGCTGGTTGATTTTTCGCAACATAATAATTGGCAAGCCGAATTTCATTTGACATACGTGTGTTGGTATCCATGGTAGATTGAGTGAATTCAACAATTCTGTTGGATAATTAACCGCCTCATCTGCTTTCTCAACAGTATTGACAGACTTATATGTGACTGCCTTGCTTTGGATGTTAGAATGAATAATATCGTTAATTAAGTTCGTAGACGTCTTTATTCTTGGCCCCAAGAATAGCTCGTTCACTCAGCCAGTCGTGATTCTTATAATTGGTTGGAATATTGGGTATTGAATATTATAATATTGAATACTTTTCAACCAATTCTTCTTTTGACGTCACTAAATTCTAGAAGTTATGAGGCAATGAAATTCGTCCTGAGATCAGATTAACCGGCACGTTTCCGTTCCCAATTTCCAGAAATTGATAGGAGAATATCTCTTCTTCTTCTTGAGAATAGGTGCAGTTTGCATGAAGGATTTACCCTCCCGATAACTGCGCCAGGACAGATGTAGGAAAACGCGTTGACGTAGAGGAGGAGAAGAAAGTCAAAAGTGTTAGATGTGTCGGGCCGTAGAGAGAGGAGTGGCGACGGAAACAGAGGCGGACGTTAGAGGGAGACTCGCCGCACCGTAGGGCGGGATGTCGAGTTCACGGTGGCAGGGGATCCACGTACGGCGTAGCAGCATGTGCAAGACGTCAACTAATATTTCTCCGGAAACTTGTATAGCGGAAAGCGCAAGCAGTACTCATCCCAAATCACCCACGTGTCAGGGACACCCGACCACCAGGCGGTGCCTTCGGCTGAGACATCTTATCCAGCAACCTATAAACAAACTCCTTCACTCCCGACACCCAGACAGTGGATGAGCACCACGGGATCGGAAGCACCCAGGCATCCTGATAAGGGCCCAACACCGGACCCTCACAGGGCACGATCCCAGCAGTTTTGACTAGGCTTCCCCCAGACCGGGGCAACGAAGGAAGGGGAACCGCAGGGGACGCAGGCGCGGCATCGTCCCCACTACAGGGCACAGGAGCCGAGGTCCCCCAGCGCACATCTTTCCGCAACACCACGACGAGGTCCCGATCATCAGGGGCAACCCCCCCCCCCCCTGCGGGGATCCAACAGCAGGAGACGCAGGAGGGGGGACACAGGTAGCAACTTCGGAGCCCCGCACTGCACCATCATCCATGGCTGGGGATGCCAGAGCCTCATACTCCTCCACCAACTCCCAAGGCACACCACGAAGGAGAGACACACTCCGAGCCCGCCGTGAACGCTTGGAGACAGGCCGCACCACACCACTTCCAGCAGGCCCTTCTGCAGGCACAGCCACCATCTTCACATCCACACCCGCACCATCCGAAGAGTTCACAGAGGCCTCATCGCCCGCACTGTCCACATCATCCAGGGAAACAGCCTCAGAATACCGACGCGCACGCTTCTGCAAAGGGATGGAAAGAGCAGAACTACAGTCGCCAACACACACAGGCACGGCAGGCAACACCCCCGGCCGAAGCCCCACACTCCAAAACAGCAGGACCCGCGTCCCCGGGAGCTGGTACCACATCCACAGGCGGGGGTGGGACATGAACCTCTACCGTGACACCCCGTACCACATTCAGCGCAGGCCCGACACCAACACACACCGGCTCAACAACCCCAGAGGCCACAGCAGGTACCACAGAGTTAACCCCTACGGGCTCACCATAGCCCGTGCTATTTGGAACTTTGTTCCTGGTAGCGAATCTTTAACAACAACAACAACAGGTACCAGTGGCGTCGCACAGGCCGTAGAACTCGCCGCAACAGGCGGAGCTGCAGGCAGGTAATGAGGCGCCCCAGGCACAGCACCCACTCCGTCCTCAGAACCGTCCGAATGCAACAGGGGCGGAAAATCCTCCGCACGAAAAATATGCACCCTACCAGTCACTCCCACGTCACAAGCTGCAGCCAGATGACCCTCGTGACCACACCTATAACAGGTGCGCGGTTGACCCCGATACAGGCAGCGGAGCGTGTAACCCAACACGGACATCGACGACGGTACACTACACTTCAGCAACATTGTCAGGGTGCGGGAGCCGTCAAGCATACCAACACAGTGCCCGGCAAGGACCGTGTTCCAACGAACACTTAACACTGTCCCAAACCGTTCAAAACAGTAGGTTAAAAAGTCGTCCTGAAATTCGAAGGGGGCACCATGCACCGTCACAGACGTCAAGGTGACACTAAGATTCACCACCTTAACAGAACCAGCAGTATCAGGGAGAGGGTAAACACGCCCCTCACACCGCTCGAGAAACGCCTAAAAGGCAGCCTGGAAGTGGAATTTGACCACAGCATGGTTGCCCTGAAGCAGCTGGACGCCCACCAGGTTCGACAGCTGCACATGTAGCACGTCCACCAGGGCGACACCAACCAACAAATGGTCCACCGGCACCGTAAATGTCAGACCAGCCGACAATGTCCTCTTCACTGGAGGGCGAGACGTCCCCATGGCTAAGTCAAACGTCACCCTGTCAGTGGCAAACCACCACCAGCAGGGCAAACCAACAATCACCCAATGTAAACACTAGCGAGGAGCGGAGAGACCTCAGGAACGTCCGCCCAGGCCGGCGGTCACCACGCAACTCCCGAGAATATCTCAGCTGATGGATCGTTTTGAAGCTGGACACGCATATTTGTAGTTAATATTAACGTCTTTACATGGCGCCACAAAGTAGAGTATTTCAATGTAGCATTTATTTCGTCCGCTGGTGTCAATCGAGGAATTACAGGTAATGTTTGCCTGAAATCTCCTACAAGCAATATTAATGCGTTCCAAAATGATCTAATGTTTCCACGTAAATCTTTCAATGATCGATCAAGAGCCTCGATCGATTTTTTGTGGGCCAGATCCTTTGGAAATGTTGCACGTGGCAGTTTCAATGAATTGAATTTTCAATGGCAATTTCAAAGCAGAAGAAGCAGTTCTTCCATCTAGTAGCAATGTCGCAGCTATTCAGGACTATGCAACAGGTAAGGTTATGCCATTTTGTGAACGAAATGCTTCCAGAATCAATCTAATTAGAAAGGTTTTACCAGTTCCTCCTGGCGCATCTAAGAAGATTTCTCCAAGCCCGTTATTGACAGTTTAAATTATTTGATTGAAAATGCCTTTTCGTTCAAGCGTTAGCTTAGGAATATTTGATTGCACATACGACAACAGATCACCCATGTTGTAATTTTGTTCATGACGCAATTCTACATCGAACGAAGCAGCAGCAGATCGATTTGGTGATGGAATTTCCAATTGTTTGAGAACTTTGTTTGCGATTTCTAAGAACAACTCTTCAATCATTATCAACGCTTCGTTGTAGATTTTGCTGTGAAATCCATGTTCATATTTGAATTTTCCTTGCGTATTCGACGGATAATATTTTCAGCCATGTGCGATATATTTTTCCCATAACTCTGTTAGAGATGAAGGAGACCAGGTGGTCAATATGATTGCAAACAATGCACAAATTAGATTTGGATGTGACGTGTCAGAAGCATATTAATGCATACATCCCAGTGTCGGTCGTTCTCCAATAAATTCAGAGCTTGACATGCACTACAGAAAGTGGCGTGTGTAACGCCGTTGACAAATCTCAATTGCTGGAAAGACGTTGGACCGGACACATTTACCAACAACATGCGAAGCAAGAAGCATTCATCTTGTTTGGGATGCACGGTGTACGGTCTTCCTATCATAGTATATTTGAATATGCCAGGTTGTCCGTCGACTCGCTCTAGTCGTTTGCGTCGTTCAAATGATTTTCTACTGGCATTCCAAGTGTAATACGTAGGCACTTCCGAATTCAACAGTGTTTTCGCAAACACGTTATTTTGACATAACGTGAAGAAAACAGTTAACTTTGTAACCGGTGGATTCATAGCAGTTTGTTGCACATTTACAGCTGTGAAACAAACGTGTTGTCCATTTCCTTATTTCAAAACAAAAAATACTAACGAAATATTTATATTCAAACACAGATCAATCGACACAGCTCAATTTCACCACCAATTGCACTGTAAAATAAGCAGAACAGTTAAAAAAACGAAATGGAAAACAATGAAAAAAGAAACAAATAAACTTTACCTATGAAATGAACGGTATGGTAAACAACACAGCTCAATTCCAATGCAATGTCACACAAAATAATTAAATCAAAGTGAAAAAAATAAAAATCTATGAAAATTCAATTTATCAATGCAATCGGAAACTTTGAAATAGAATCGTAACATATTTTGTATAGTGTGTGTTGTTTGTACGTGCAACAGATAGCGCTGTTTTTAATTTTTTTTATCGATCACAGGTGTGGTATCTAAATAGTAGGTATATAAAATCACGCACGTATATGATTGGAACGTTGTGTCAAAATTTTAAAGGAATCGGTGAAGAACTTTCGGAGATTACAGCGTGAGTTGCTCTTACATCCTACAGATGGCGCTGTTTTTCAAAAAAACATGTTTTTTCCTTTTACAGGTGAGGCATGTATATGGTAGGTATATAAAAACACTTGCCTATTCGAATGCAACGTTGTGTGGAAATTTCAAAGCAATCGGTAAAGAGGTTTCGAAGATTTCCCTCACATGAAAAACACTTGAAAAACACAGTTTTTCAAAAATAGCATGTTTTTATCCCGTCACAGACGTGATATCTATATAGTATGTATATAAAAACCTGCTCGGATGCAAATGGAACGTTGTGTGAAAATTTCAAGGCAATCGGTGAAGAACTTTCAGAGATTAGCGATTTTGAACAAACGAACATTTCCATTTTCATTTATATAGATTGGAGTACCGAGTGATATCAGAGTGAATTGACGTCTTTACGAAAGGACACAGAGATAATAGGTTGTTGTGGACACAAAACCTTCAGACGATATCGCCATCACCTGAAGTGGTGGTGGACGGAGTGGTGGACCCCGTCCACCACCACCAAACGGCAGTGGGGGACGGGGAACTGAGAAATGTAAATTCCTTAACTAGAGGAGAGACAGAAATACTCTGTGTTGCGTTAATAATCGTCATAATTGGTATGGATTAAATTACGAGGCGTCAGAAGCAAGCAGAACAGCGGCATATATGAAATATAAGTCGCAATATCATTCGGCACTGGCAAGGCCCCCACAGCTGGCAAAGCCCCCACAGCTGGCAAGACCCACCACTGGCGAGGGCCCACCACTGGCAAGGCCCCCATCACTGGCGAGGCCCCACCCCTGGCGAGGGCCCACCACTTACAAGGCACCACCACTGGCAAGGACCCACCACTTACAAGGCACCACCACTGGCAAGGACCCCCCACTGGGAAAGGCCCACCATTGGCAGGCCGCCA